>CM053566.1:48937977-49174729 GCA_028646485.1 Cryptoprocta ferox | reverse complement strand
AGCGAAATAAGTCAGGCGGAGAAGGACAGATACCATATGTTTGCACTCATAGGTCTAACAGGAGAAACCCAACAGAGGACCATGGGGAGGGGAAGGAGGAAAAGAGTTAGGGAGAGGGAGGGTGACAAATCAGGAGAGACTCTTGAATACTGAAAACAAACTGAGGGGGGAAGGGGAAGGGGGAAAGGTAATGGGGGGTGATGGTCTTGGTGGAGGTCACTTGTGGGGAAGAGCACTGGATGTTATGTGGAAACCAACCTGACAATAAACTATAAACTTAAAAAAAAAAGAAAGTGATTTCTCAGAGGACATTGAACAGGAAAGAGAAATCAGCTGAAAGAGAAATAAGTGTACTCAGGATGAATCCCACAAGGGAGAGCTGAAAGGTTTAGACTTTAATTTTTCTGGCAAGGGTGTAATTCTGCTCTCAAGTGACTCACTCTTTACTCCACTTTATTTTGCACATATTATCTTGAAAGAACAATTTTTAATTTCTACTTTTCTTACCACCTAATGTAGAGTTTGTATACAGCAGTAAGATATGCATTACATAAACTAGTCTGTTGCTAAATTTGTTGGGGGGGTATGTTTTATCATTCCCATATTTTGAATATATCTCTTTGTTCAGAGCCCAACTTGTTGAAGCAATGCAATGATGTAACCTGTGTGAAAACGGTTGTGACAATATTAAAACAACCCCCGGACAAGCTACTACGTCAAAGCGCAGAAAAGGGTGCTCAGAAAGCACGCTCCTTTCTGCCAAAGAGAAGTTTAAAACTTCTCATCCTATTTCCCCCAAGAAACTAAGAGATAGAAAGAGCATGAAAGTGAATGTCCGGCAGAGCTGCATCGGGAGGAAAAAGGAAGGGGGAAAGAGCAGGACAGGAACAAGAAGGAGGACTAATGCAGACAGAACCTGGAAGAAGAAAGTGTAAATAAAATCAGGACAGAGACCATTCTTTTGATCATCCTGACGATGAGATAAAACTAATTTCTTCACCATTTGGGTAACCTCAACATTAACTTCCATGGTTTCATGCAGAGCATAGCATTGTGCTTACTCATGTGACAAGTGCAAGAAAAAGAGAAAGAGAGAGAGAGAGGGAGGGAGGAAGGAAGGAAGAGAGAAAGAGAAGGAACGAAGGAAGGAAGAAAAGAAAGACTTGTTGAATGACCAATCTTTTCTGCATTTGGTGGAAAGGAAGTTCTTCTACAGGAAAAATCTTAACAATCTCCTACCCTCCTTCTCTGGGTCTCCAAATAAAAACACCCCAGAAAAGACTCTGCTCCTTTTACTCTTTGTAAATTACATAATAAACAGAATCTCACTGGAAAATTTTGCTCCTGTTATGGGTCAGCCTTTAATCTTAGTCATCCAGTCTACTGATGACATAGTGGAACCTGAATTTTTATTAATCTGCTTTTACTCAGCATGTGAATTACTCAGGGAAAGAAAATAGACAGTAGATTCTAAGCAATAAACTGGTCCAAATCTGTGAGTTTGGGTCCAACCTTCTTATACCATCTAAAAGGTTCTAACATTGAAATTCCAGCTATGGTGAATGTATTAATGCATAGTTTAATTAATGCAAACTTTGAGATCTAGCAATGTAGTGGAAACAATCTCTTTAAAACCAGGGGGCACCTGGTTGGCTCAGTTGGTAGAGAATGGGATTTGATCTCAGGGTCATGAGTTTGAGCCCCATGTTGGGAATGGAGCCTACTTAAAAGAAAGATGGGGCACATGCATGGCTCAGTTGATTGAGCATCCAACTCCTGATTTCAGCTCAGGTCATGATCCCAGGGTGATGAGAATAAGCCCTGCATGGAGGCTTTTAAGATTCTCTCTCTCCCTCTCCCTCTCCTTCTGCCCCTCTCACCACTCACACTCTCTTTCTCTCTCTAAAATAAAAAAAAGAAAGAAAGAAAAGAAAAAGAGACATAGTTCCAGAAGGATATATAATTTTAACTCACACCTATAATTTTTAAAAGTTTTATTCCTAATAAATATACAAATGTCATATTACCTGAAAATCAAGTTTACTTTAATTAGGGACAATAGGGAAACTGTAGACTGCATTTTGCCAGTAAAAAGAAATAGAAACCATCAAAGCATTGAAAGTAATACAGTATTGGGTATGTCTTACAGAATATTACCTGTATAGGATTTTAATATAGGCATTTCTTACATTTTTAATTTAACTCTCATCTGAAATTCATAAGATTTACAAAAAATGTTATTTTAAAAAGTCATTTTATTTTAGCAAAAATGCGATGCCATTAAGAGTCCATAGACAATACTGTATGGTAAAAAGAAGTCAAAGGATACAAAAAGATTCAAATCTAAAAACAAAAAAGTTTTCAACTAGAATAAAGGCAAACAGAACAGTGTTACGTCACAGTCATAAGCACCACCCCCCAAAATTTTAGTGGCTTAACAGAACAGAAATGTATTTGTCACTCAAAATTTGCTGAACGTGACCCTCAGGAATCTCTCTCAGACACTAAGTGAGGAAACTCAGTGAAACAATTCACTAATCCAGGCTGGCAGAAGCCCCACCTTCCTACATTCGTACCTTCTGGAACACACGATCTCCTGGTCCGAGGGAACAGCCCAGAGTGTGAAGAACAGCAAACTAGCATTTATGCGCCTCTACCCAATTCACTCCTGCTCACATGTCATTGGCCAAAGCAAATTCCAAGGATGTGTCTTTGGGGATAAGGGAAACTTAATCTTCTGTGTGACTGGAGAGGGCACTAGATATACTGGTGACCATGAACACCACATTAGGTCCATCATTAGGAACAATAATTTAGATTTATATAATAGATAACATACATACACTCTCCTATACATATATTATCTCATTTGATCAGCAATATAGCATTTTAAAGGTCCTCTCTTAAAATCCATATTAAGGAGTGCCTGGGTGGGTCAGTTGGTTGAGCATTTGGTTCAAGCCATGATCTCACGGTTCGTGAGTTTGAGCCCTGCAGAGCCCGCTTCAGATCCTCTTCCCCCTCTCTCTCTGCCCCTCCCCAACCCTCTCTTTCAAAAATAAATACAAATTTAAATAAACAAACAAACAAACAAACAAATAAAATCCATATTAGAATCAGTGCTTTGCATGATAAATAACCAGCACCAACTATAATTTGATCCTAGAGTAACATAAATTAGTACATTGTTATTATGTACACTTGTATATGCCTTATTAACATTCCTTCTGAAAACAGGTTGCATTGAAATACTCTATACATCTGGTTTTCCCAAGAATAACTCCTGGCTTCTCTGGGTGTCACAGTGTCTTCTCCCTGTAGGGTAAAAACTCTGATCTTCTCATCAGTGTCAGCCATGAATAATTTTACAACCTCCCCAGTAGGTTATGTGCTTTGGAATTTTTCATTGGCCTGTGAAACATTTATTATATTCTGAGAACTTATTAAGCATGGTATAAAACATGGAAAAGATATAGTCCCTATCCAGTACCCTCTTCATCTAAATAGCACAAGCAACCAAATAAAAATAGTGTGTCGCAAAGATTGGTTTCAATTTCCTTCATTTCTTTTTAGGATTATGATGTCATTTTTCAAAGACCATGTCCAGGAGCTTCGGTCTAAGGAGAGCCTGTGGTCATATGAGATTAGAGGCTGGTTCACCAAAGAAATGAGTTTTGAACAAGACCCACTGAAGCAGAAGTTGGGCCATACATCAGAAGAAATGCTGAAATGGAGCTTAGCATAAAAGAACTGAAACACCAGCTTTTTTTTTTTTCTTTTGCAGAAGCATCTACTAGATAAAATTCTGAATTTGGAGTAAAGAAATGTTTGAATGCCTGGTCCTTGCTCTTGGCAATGATGAAGTCCATGACCTTAGGCAAATGATTTTACCTCTTCCTACTTGTTTCCCCAGGTGTGAAAAGGGGATACATTTTTGATCCTGTGCTGCTTACAGAGATGACAGAAGTGCATAGAATAGATACACTGTGAGCATTTGAGAACTTGGTTGTAGGGGGTTGAACACTTTGGTTGCTGGTTTCTCTCCTCTCATTGATAAGGGACAGATCAAAAGAGCAGCCAGAATCCTGCCCTGGTCCAATCTCGAGCTTGTGTTCAGCACCTGGAGGAGACCAATTCTCCCTTTGTTTCTCGCCTGGATCTTCTCCCCAGAGCAGGGAGAGGGCTAACATCCCTGCAGTCACTGAGATGAACCTCCCCAGGAGAGGCTGAGATCTGTGCACACTGGCAGATAGGGTGTAGCCAGGGGAGCCCTGCCGAAGGGGGACCACACGCACAAGATGCCCATGTGCTGAGGGACTCAGCCATTTGTCCCTGCTCCCAGTTATGTTAACTAGCATTTACACAGGGCTTAATCATTTACCAACACTGTTTTATTCCACTGTGCTATCACAAGAACCTCAAGCACTATCATCTAAGAACTGCATAGCATTGGGGGACCAGAGTCTGGAGACAAGCATTCCTGAGTTAGAATTCCAACATAACCATATGCCAACTGTGTGGCCTTGTGCAAAGTACTCCACATCTCTAAACCCCAAATCTCTGCCTACAATATAAGGATCATAAAAAGGGATCTAATAGGGCACTGTGAGTATTAAGTATGAATTTAAGTAATTCATACTTAATGAATTTAAGTATGTGTGTAGTGCCTCATTCACTGTAAGCACTCCATAAACGCTGCCTAAGTTTGTTTATTTGTTATTAAAACAATTTTTAGAGCAGTTTTAGATTCACAGGAAAATTCAGGGGAAGGCACATAGATTTCCCATATATCCCCTGACCCCACCACATCGCCCCCCCCAACACACACACACAGAATCTCCCTCGTGATCAACACTCCTCACCAAAGTGGTACATCTGTTACATTTGATGAACCCACGCTGACACCTCGTAATCACTCAAAGTCCACAGTTCACATCATAGTTCCCTCTTAGTGTTGCATAGTCTGTGGGTTTGGACAAATGGCATGTCCCCATCATGGATCATACAGAGTCTTTTAACTGCTCTAAAAATCCTCTATGCTTCACCTATTCAGCCCTTGCCTCCACCCCAACCCTAATAATCATGGATCTTTTTACTGCCTCCATACTTTTAGCCTTTTCCAGGATGCCATGTAGTTGGAATCACACAGTAGGTAGTCTTTTCAGATTGGCTTCTTTCACTTAGTAATGTGTTTAAGTTTCTTCCATGTTTTTTCATGGATTAATGGCCCATTGCTTTTCGGTGTTGAATAATATTCCATTGTCTGGTTGTGCCACTTGGCTATATTTTTAATGCACATGTCAAACAGACAGAGGTAATAATATGTGCAATCCTACATTTCTGGGAGCCATTTCTGAAGTAAGGCAGGTTTGCAAGGCCTCCCACTGTCAGTTGGCGACCCATCGTCTACCATTCTGCCATTTCTGTTTGTCGATCACTCTGCCATTTCTGCTTGAGCACCGACCCCCACCACACATTGCCAACTGCCATCGAGTGACTTGCCTTCTTATGCTAATGCTAAATTGTACCTTATGAAGGAGATTATAGAAATTTCTTCTTTTGTGTTTATGGGAGCAAATATTACATTTCCTGAGAAACCTGTTTTTCTTCCCCCTCAAGAAAACAGGCTATTGAACCCTGCTCACAAAGGACTAACCTTTGCTTTTACTATGCTAAAAACATTGCCTTGTATTTGAATGCTGAGGATACTTTCCTTCCCCATATGATAAGCATCTAAATAACCTATAGTCAATCACTATTGATAAAGATTATGCATGAGTCTTCTACCAATCTATGTTCTGGGAAATTTTTACATACCAATGAATTTGTCAATCAGGAATCATTATCTAAGGAATTGTCACTCCTGTTTTGTATCCTATACACTTGTTTAATAAAAAAGGCTAACTCCCCAGTCAGTGCAGAGATGCCTGCTTGCAGTGCAGAAATACCTGACTGGAGAGCAGAGATGCCTGCCTGCTGATCAGAAAGAACCTCGTGGCTCTCTCATTCCCTTCCCCTTTCACCGATCCTCATCATTTTCATGCCGACACCGTCCATCCTTCATGGGAACCCTGGACCTGCTGGAGCTGGACTCCAGCACTACATGGCCAGTAAGTAACAAGTCAGGACATTAACCTGTGATTCCTCCATCAGGACTCCTGCAGTCCAGCCTCAAATAAGCCCACGTAGCTGGCAAACACACTAAGACATGAACAACACAGCCTCACTTGCAGGGAATGGTCAGTAGACTGGACATTTTTGTTGTTGGGGAGAAATTCTTATTCCCCTTGCACAGAGAAACAGCCACTACTGGGTGGAACACAGAGGGCGTTCACAGAGGCACCCGCTCTTTCTCTCAGTCTGCTGGAGCAGGGCTGCTCAGACTCATACACTGATACAGTTGGCCTGCATTTCTAACAAAACTCTGCCTTTCTAACAAAATTTCAGATGGTGCCATGCTGCTGGTCCATTGGCCAGACTTTGAGAAGGAAGAGGCTAGCCTACCCGGCTCTTTTAGAAAATGTGAATGATTCAATAATTCACCCAGCAATTCTTTATGAGTGTCTATTACATGTTAAATACTAGAAATCCAATGAAGAGGGAGCAAAAACCACCGTGATCCCTGATAACTTGGACATTCTGTAGAAGAGGACAATTAAAAAAACAAATAAAATAGCAACTAATGCTGCAAAGGAGAAAATTAAAAAAAACAAGGCAGACAAAAAAAAAACCCAGAGACAATTAAATGAGGATGTGCTTTAGCCTGGTCAGGGAAGACCTCTGTAAGGAGGTGCCATTTAAGCTGAGATTTGAAGGATACGAGGCTAGCTATACAAAAAAGCAGAAGAGGAACATCCTGGGCTAAAACATTTGTAACGTCCCTGGAATGACAAGAGGAGAAGAAGAACTCTAAATTTCATTTTAATGCATTCATTCTATCTGCTGGTGAAGAATGGACGGGAGGGGAGCAAAAATGGCAGCAAGGAAACTAGCCAGAGGCCACTGCAAGGGTTCAGGAAAGAAATGATAGAACTCCAGGCATTTGGTGCTGAAATAAAGCATAAACGATGGCATGGCAGAAGGAGCGGGTTAAGCAAGGGCAAACAACCCACCCTTTTCGATCTTTGTATCCAGTTATCAAGTCGGCCTCCCACAAAGACAACAACAAAGGCAGCGCAGAGAGAGAAAATATGCGCAATACAGAAGGTCTGGCCCCATGGAGAGAAGGACACATGTCGCTTTGGCAGGAAGACTCTTCAGGTAGCAGCAATGGTGCTAGAATGAGGGCAATGCCCTGGCTCTAAAGCTGCACTGTCCAGCACAGTAGCCACCAGCCACACGTGACTATCTGAACTTAAATCAATGATAATGTAGTAAGATTAAATTTCAGTTTCTCAGTCTCACTAGTCACCTTTCAAGTGTCCCACAGCACATGTGGCTTGTGACTACCATTTTTTTGAACAGCAGAGATTCACAGAACATTTCAATCATCATAGAAAGTTCTAGTGGACAGTGCTGCTGTAGATGGCTAAGATTTGAGTTAAAATAAAGGAATGATGACTGCTCATAAAATAATCCCTGAAGGAATATTTGTTATGTTCTGGCAATTAGACTGTAGTCAGGTAATGTGGCCTAGGGTATATTTGCTATGCAAGTAAACAGGAGGAAAATGTGTGGTGGGGCTTCCATGGAATGAAGATCGGAAGTGCAGGTACCATATGAAGGTAGGTGGGTAGGGAATTAAGTATGCTGATACGAGAATCATTTCATTGCCCAATCCAAGGGACTTACCAGGCAGGAACTTAACTAAAGCCAAAATGAAAACAGATGGAACTTGAGTGTGTTAAAGGGATATGAGATCTGGTTGTTGGTCAGTAACGAATTCAGTTGGTGAATGGGATGGGAGAAAGGAATGTAGAAAGTGAGTCCAGATAAGGACATTTCACGGTCTGAGATCTTGAGGGAGAATTAGTCTGAGTGATGTTGAAGTCCAGAAGTAGAGATAAAGATCATATTCAGGAACTGTAAGACCAGAATTTGGGAAGGGTCATCAACATGGATTATTTTAACTTTTTATTATGAAAAATCTTAAGCTTACATAAAAGGAGAAAAACGGTATAATGAGTCCCAATATACCCTTCACCCAGCATCAACAATTAGTAACTCACAGCCAGTCTGATCGACATGAATTTTAACACCACCAAGACCTTGGGAGTTCTTAGTGTAGAGACAGGAAAGTGGGAGCAGGTGGCCAGAAGAGAAAAAGGATGAGAAGTCCTCCTCCCCATGGGCAACAGTGGCAACTAAATAAAAGAGGTGAAATTCAAAACAAGGATGGTGCTAACGCAGGAACAATGGGAAACAGCCAACACAACATCTGGCACATAGTAGAGACTCGATAAATAAGAAAGCAGAGAGGAAGACAGTGGAGGGCAAGGAATATCCTATTCCCATCTCCCTATATCTGTGGGCGGGGGGGGGGGGTTACCCAGCAGGAGACAGACATAGTGAAAGAACGAACCCTATGGAAAAGACTTCCCACTTTAGAAAATCTGGGCTGCAGTAATGCATATAGCCCCCATTGATTATAATAATCTGGCCAAGCCACATTAGATCCATAAAATGTTGAGCAAAAGCAACACAGCAGAGAAGTTTGTTCCCTGCCAATATTTGGAAATAAAGCTCAGCCACAAAGATCAGTCTCTATTAACAGGACCCCAGCTGGCTCTTCATCGCACTATGCTCCGTCCTGATGAAGATCAGTATCGCCTCTACAATTCGTCCTCAATAAGTACAAAAACCTCAGAAGTCAGTGGATTACTCCTTCAGGTTAAGTGCAATGAACACAGCTACCAATGCACAGGCCTACGGTGCCTCAAAGACCTTTAAAGGTTTTCTGTATTTCTCTCAATTTTAATAGAATTTGTGAGTGACACAAGTCCACAGTCACACTGAATGCCTCCTTCAAAGTTTGCCTCTTGGAGCATTCATACTCCTAAAAATCTAAATGCAACAAACAAAAGCATAGACGTTAGTATTCCTATGTGCGTAAAGCAAGACTCTAGATTTAACTTCCTTTTCCTAGAGGAAAACACACCACAGTCTCCAGACCCCACAGAAGTTCACTGCTTGGTGTAAAGCAAGACTCTAGATTTAACTTCCTTTTCCTAGAGGAAAACACACCACAGTCTCCAGACCCCACAGAAGTTCACTGCTTGGTTTTCTAGGACACTCTTCCTGGTTCGGTTTTGGTCTGTAAGTGTATCGAGCTGATAGGGTGGGTACAACTAATACATGTGGTTTACATTAATGCTATTCATGATGTTTATCCTAACTCTGTGGGAAGCAGCTCACCATATGGTATTCATGTTTGTGTGTCGCTAAAATACATTCAGAATCCCCATTTTAAAGAAGAATTCATCAATTGCCACGTAAATAAAACACATGCCTCTGCATTTGTTATTGCAAAGGCCATTTTCAATCAGAGTAGAAATACTGCAACAATATGCTCAGAATTAAACGTCGAAATTAAGCATCTACCCAAGGCTGCATCGTGACTTGGGGATCCGCAGATACCTACAAAACAAAAGAGAAGCTTAGGAAGGGGAATTTCGAGTGAGTGAGAGTTTGGTGGCTTCAAAGAGGAGAGCAAGTGATTCAGTGCAAAAAGAGTAAATTTCCTCAGCACCTTCCTCACTGAGGACATTGTGCTCATCTCAGGCGGGTACTAAGTGGTGCAGTAAAGCAGCAAATTAGAAGAATGTAAATTCTTTAGTAGGAATTGCACGCGGGGGAAAAATGCCTCCTAATGCTCATATTTGTTTTCATGTAAATAATGTACACTCTTCCTAAAATCAGACTGGCACAGGCCTAAGTAAGATGTCAAAATCTCCGATAGATAATATGCTGGGCTCCAAAATGGCAGAGAAGCAGTTATCTTCCTTCTTGGATCCAATTCTTGCTGGCAAATGAGAGATATCTACCTAACGCTGAAATCCAGCAGTTTCGGTCTTTTGCTTCCTCACTTCCTCTTGGTAGGCGCATGTGTTCTTGTTCTCATTCTCTCTCTTTCTCCCTCTCTCTGATTTCTTATTACACTAAATTGTATGCTAATTGGTTGAGTGATCCCAGCTGATATCATTTCTATTTTAATTGGTGTAACTGCTATTGTTATTCCTCCCTCATCCCTCTGTCGCCCTTGCACAGTTCTGGTGATGCCCAGAGCTCTCTCTGAGGTCAGTTGGAGCCCCGCTGTCCTGCAGAGACTGGTCCCCCAGAGCCCAGTGGGTGAATCACAGTCTCTTAGGACTGGGAGACATAGGACAGGGACTCGTATCCCCATCCTTAAAATGTCTTTCATTGGCTTTCTATCAGCCTCACCTTCATCTTTCCATCCCTAACTGCTCATGGCACTTACAGACTGTAGTATCTCAACATGTAGCATCTAACAGTAATGTGTCTCGTATAGTCCATTGCGGACATTATTCTCTCATAGGTTAACCTTATCACCCTCCCAGGACAACTTCTCAAGGATGCATGTTGCTGAGCATATGACACTATCTGCTGCCTTCTGCTCTTATCAGTCACTTAAGAAGGTCTAGCCCAGCTCTCAGGAGCTCAAGACCTAGGGGCCAAGAGAAAGGAGTTAACAGAGGATTCATAATACACTGCTGAGAAGGCAGTTAGCAGAGGATGTTAAGATATCCTAGGGGGACACCTGGTTTATTTGGGGAGCCCAGAGCTCCCTGTAAACAATGATATCTCAGGATTAGCAGTATGACTAGCAGTTAGCAGAAAAAGGGTTGGGACAGAACCATCTCAGGCAGAGCACAAAGGCCAACGTCTATGGGGAGCTGCACGTGGGGCATTCAAGGATAGCAGCAAAGATAGAGAAAAGAAACAAAGAGACAGCACAATGCACTTAGAGATATTCAGGATGAAACCTATGAGATTACCAGCCTTCAACCAGAAATTTCTGACCCAAAAATACATCCTGTTCATACATTATGAAATTTGTAACACTATCTTTCTTTGTATTTCCCAGGCATGCTATGTAGATTTACTTTTACTTTAAAATACTTTCCCATAAACAGGGTTTATAAGGTAGTTTCCAACTAGCCGCAAGGACTGAGGCCCGCGCCCTGAGAATACTCATTCTGGAGTCTTTCAGAATTTGAAAGACTATAATGGAAACTTCACCTTCCACGTGAGGCTCTAGGCTGATCAGCTCCAGAGACTTTCTTTGTTAGGGTAATGAATGTGAGAAATGATTTCTCATTGGTGAAATGAATGGTGATCAAGATGTGTGTATCGACCGAAATATTGTACAGGCATTCCCACTCATGCATGAACAGGGCGTGAGAATCCAACGAGCCCAATAGCCTATGCAATTAGGAGCGGTGCCCGAGGCTTGATTCGGAAATTGTCCTGGGTCCAGCTGCTGACTCAGAGGATTCTCCTTGTCTGAATCTGGCTGGAATGTTAGCTGAATCCTGCTGCTAAATTACTGCCTCTTTGCCTCTAGTGAACCATCCGTGCAAGGAGCTGTTGCAGCACTCAAAGGGACCTAGAGCTAGGACTTTATCAAGCTTATAGAACAGGTTATAGGACTCCTTTTGTGTCTTCTGGCTAAAAACCATTTGTATACGCAGCAGAATTCTATCTGAGCCCCATTGTCCTTAAAACCTGGTGTCATGGTTGTCCTAATCTAACACATCTATCACCTTCCCAACTTTCAGCTAATGGAGGCTGCCAATATCCTTCCCCAAGAGCTTAATGTGGATGATTATATTGGCTTAAGTCAACTCACAACACCCCTCCAGAATCGTGCCCAGCAGAGCAACAGGCATGCAGTGGGTAGACAGTCCAATTGTTAATTAAGTTAATGTTTTGACACAAGGTAAGATAAAATATTATAGGTGCGTATAGGCTAATAAGAGGAAATTAGAGACTTTTGGGGAAAGGTCTTCTGTTCCCCCAAATATTAGAGATAACAGCCACTCTCTTCTCCAAGTGGTCCTTGGAGCCATGAGACTAAATCCCAGCCCTGATCAGGTGTGGCACAACAGAATTATACTCTGGTCTTCACATTTTCATGAAAGCCTTTATTTCATGAAGAATGTTTCATTAATGTATCCTTGGGTACTCAAGATGAAAGAGTTTCCATAAAGAGGATGACAGTTCAGAGATTATCTCTTCCAACCCCCCCTTAGTTAATAAACAGGGGCCTCATAATCTCACCGAAAATCCATGAGAACCAGCGCTACAATGCAGGTTTTTTGACTCTTGGTAAGGTGTCCATTTCACCAGAAAATGGCCCTCAAACTTGTGCATGCATAACAATCTCCTGCATGGCTTATTAAAACACAGATGGCTGCATGTACCCCAGAATGCCTGAGTCAGTAGATTTGGGATAGGGTCTGAGAATCTGCGTCTCTAATAATTTTCCATGTGATGCTGGCAATTCTAGTCCAAGAACCACATTTTGAGAACCCCAGCACTACACTAGACTCCTTCCTTGTTAATCATCCCAAACTCCCCTCTACTCCATCCAAATATATCTGTTTCTGTACAGTCTGGGTCAGCTCCATGTACATGACATACATCTGCAACCTGACCCAAATGCATTCAAAGTAGCACCCCATCTTCTCATGCTACTCAGTGGGGCCCCACATTCTCATCACAGGCTTAGCAAATGATCCACCTTCAGGGAACTACCAGGACATGTTCTGTTTCCTCTTTTTTGAAATATAGGATGTCTGAGAGGAAATAATGCAAGCTGACCTTGGAAAAGCCTCCTGGGGCCAGATGACAGGGAGTCTAAAGTGTCAGGTTAAGGCATAGGGTGACCAACTCGGCCCAGTGTTAGCACTAAGAGTTCCACATCCTGAGAAACCCCCCAGCTCTGGGCAAACCAGAATAGTTGTTCATCTTATACAGTATGGAGTTTGATTTGCAACTGTAGACAATAGAATCCAGCCATTCATTCACCATATATGTGTTACCATGCTTCGTTCCTACCACTGTGTCAAGCCCAGGGAGACCGAACAACATACCACTCCAGATCCTCACAGTCTATTGAAGGAGAAAGAGAGGCAGACAATAAATTATCCCATTATATGCTATGTAGTTTGACGGAAGGTGCTTCTGCACCAGAGTGAGAGGGAAAGGGTTGTACTTTAGAAGTATTGGGAATCCAATGCAGTGGTGGGGGAGACTGAGAGAAAGAGAAGCATGTCAGGTTCCAGACAATGTTTTTTTTTATAATAGGGAATGCTAAAGATGCTCACAGGCAAGAGGGTAGAGAATAAATGCAGAGAATAGAGAATAGTTTGCAGCTGGGGAGGGGAGAATGCAATGAAGAGGGTCGAATCACCTAGAGAAGTTTTGGCTTTGTTTTAATGACACATCCTATGCTCCTCGCTGACCTTCCATGTTGAGAGTGAGCTCACAGGTGAGGCAGGAGAGACTGAAACTGTAAGTAAGAGAGAGGGAATGCCTTAGAGATATGGTCCCAGAAGAAGCAGGAGGAGGAAGAATCAATGGCGTAACTGGAGGGGTGAGCTTTGGATAAGTGCAGTGCTTCCTCTTTCTTGAAGACCCAAGCAGGGAAGTGTCTCTGTGACGTCCCTAATCCCTCCTCTCTCCACTTCAAAAGCCCTTTAGCTCCAGGTGCCCATTGCTCTTTCTCTTCAAAACCCAGATACATCCCATTCCTGCAGAGTAAACCTTAGGAAATCATCTAACTTTCCTGAGTCGCAGTTTGCCTATTTATAAAATAGAGATAGCTACTTCAGCAAGACTCATGCAGGTCAAATGAGAGAAGGTAAGTCAGAGTCTCAGAGACAATATCTAATTTGAATTACCTGCTCATTAAATAACTTCATTTCTTTCATTCATGTCTTTCTCCCCTACCCCCATGCAAAATCCTATCTGTAGATCCTTCTTTCCCTTACCTGTGATGATACAACACCTTTTGAGTTGAAAACCCCTCTCCAGAAAATGCTTACCAATTTAGCAATTTCAGCGGACTGACTGACCATTTGGAGTCCATCCATGGATTTTCCCAGGTTTAGAGCAGGGATCTATGAAACTGGATTTATCACCCAATCTATTGGGGATTGGAAACAAGGTATAATTTCTATACATTTATGTTTTCATTGTTATTTTTGCATTAGTATAATATATAGAATGTTGGTACTATAGTTTATGCACATTTTAAGGTAAAGACACACATATTTTGGGGTCTTCTTCAAATTCACTTAAAGACACCATAAAATTACAAACACCTTCAGAGGAAATTCATATTTTAACTAGGGTTTAAATAATAAAAGAAAGTACTAGAATTTGAGTGACCAGAATATGGGGAACACTGGCAGACAGGAGAGATTTTAGACCTTCCTGGAGGTCTTTGTAGTACCCTTGAAATCACCCCCACTGGGCTGCTACCTGCTTTTTTACTGCCTAGGCAGAGCCTTGAGGGAAGAAAGAGAATGATTAGTATTATCCTAGCCCACAAAGACAAAGAGAGAGGAGTTATTGCTGCTCAACACTTAAGACCTCCATACCCTGCCATCATCCATTCCCTCTTAAACAAATGCTGGTTGTCATCGAAATGATGATTATTACTATGCAGGCCAGATCCTCTGATGAATCAAAGCTGATGAAACACTCCTCTCAAGTAAAGAGACTAAACTATTCCCAGGTGGCCTGATTTATTCCCTGGAAGTTGTGGTTTTCCAAGTGGAACCCTGATCGTTGAAAAGCATTCCCTCATCTCATGAGAATGGAAAGTTAACCCTGAAGAGTACACATCTCTGGAACAGGAGCACAGGGATGGATAGAGGAGCCCAGGCAGGTGACCAGAGAAGAACACAGCAGTTCCCCATGAGTATCTTACAGCAATGTCCACAAACTTGAATGTGCATAAGAATCTACTGGAAGGCATGTGAAAAGTTTCCTGGACCCCATCTGCAGAGATTTGGATACCACAGGCAGGGCGGGGCCTATGGATCTGCATTTCTAACAAGCTCCCAAGATTTCTGTGCTGCTCCGTTAGACATCACCCTTCGAGTAACAGCAGGCATTGTGGTCAGAGATCCCTGACCTATGTGACATTAATTCCCTCCCCACTGGTCTCTCTCTCCTTTGGTGCTCCCTGCTTTAGTTCCTTTACTCTGCTGACTACTAGAATGATCTTTTTAAAATCAGAGCATATCAGTCTCTTATTCGAAATCATGTTGGCCTCAAACTCCAGTTAACTCTACAGCAGAATCCAAATGGCTTAACACGGCACAAGAAAGTACATAGTACAGCAGGCCAAATTGGTTTGGTTTGGTTTGGTTTTTTTGTTTTGTCTTGTTATGTTTTCATGCCCCAATTGTGTCAGTGCAGGCATGTGCACATCTTCTCTCCAGGCCTTCATTTTCCACCTCTCAGAGGAGACTTGAAGACGCTCCAGCTGACGCCAAGTCCTATCAGGATGTCAGTGAGTTAACACTCGCCAACCACACTCTTGTCTATTGGATTTACCTTTCATAAGACACCCTCGCACCTAAACTAGCATGCCCTGGGGCGCCTGGGTGGCTCAGTCAGTTGAGCTCCCGACTTCGGCTCAGGTCATGATCTCGCGGTTAGTGGGTTCCGGCCCCGCGTTGGGCTCTGTGCTGACAGCTCCGAGCCTGGAGCCTGCTTCTGATTCTGTGTCTCCTTCTCTCTCTGCCCCTCCCCCATTCATGCTCAGTCTCTCTCTGTCTCTCAATAATAAATAAATGTAAAAAAAAATTTTTTTAAATAAAAATAAAAAATAAATTAGCATGCCCTTGGGACACCTGGGTGTTTCAGTCGGTTAAGTGTCCAACTTCAGCTCAGGTCATGATCTCTCTCACCAGACCCATGGGTCAGGCCCTGCCTCAGGCTCTGTTTTGACAGCTCAGAGCCTGGAGCCTGCTTAAGATTCTGTGTCTCCCTCTCTCTCTGCCCCTACCTAATTCACCTTCTGTCTCTCTCTATATATCAAAATTAAATAAATATTAAAAAAATTGTTTTAAAACAAAAACAAAAAACATACTAGCATGTCCTTGCTCCATGATTTCTCCTTCTCTTACTTGCTTTTGATAAAATGAAAGTATTTTCTTTCCCAAGAGGGTGCTAGAGCTATGGAGGGGAAAAGAAGGAAAAGTATTTATTAAGCATACCTTTAGCCTAGCTCATCCTAAGCAAAACTATTTGTTTCCCAGTGTTGCTTGTCAGTAGACAGGGAGGATTGGGAACACTGGATCATTTGGTCTTCTTTTCAAAGCTCCCCTTTTTTCTCCTGTGTATCTCTTTTTTTACAGTCAGGAGGCATCAATAACTCTGCATTCATGGTCCTGTTAATCCCCCTACTTTGCCAGGAGTAGGAGAATCTGAAACCCAGCCCCAACTGTGGAGAACAAACACGACCTCAGGGCTGTCCACCAAATGCCTCCAGAAGGAATTCTAGCCAAAGACTTTTGTTTGGGTAACCACCAAAACGTCTAAGAGAAGGTGGGGGGGCAAACTGTAAAATAAACAAGTAGTCTGGATTCTCCTGAAGAAAGTCTAAGAAATCCTTGCAAAGATAACCTTCCCAAGAAAGTGTGGCCAACCCCTAAAATTCCCATATCTGAGACCAAGCCCTGCCTCAGAACCTGTTTCTACCATTCTGGCCCCTCTACTGAAAATCTCAAGAGCAGTTTTCAGGAAAATTGTTCAATGTTTATGTTTTAGAGTTTTTATTTCAAATAAACATTGTGAATATATTTTCCTTAAAGAATAACTTGATCTGATTGAATATTTTGGAAACCTAAGCTTATTAGGATTTAAGTGATTATTAGATATGAAAACTGGCCCCTTTATATGTATATTAATGTATACAAGTATATAGATATAGGTACACATGCACACACAACACTCACAAAACTTAATTCACTTGCTATGTTAACAGCTTCATTGGTACTCTCTTATCTTTCAAGAACGGTATGGTTGGCTGCCTTTATGGCCTCATTTAGCATCTCAAAATGGGCACTTCTTTTTTGAGAAGGGTTACAGTATGACTCAGCCACTTAGTTAATCTGACTAATTAGCATTCTGTCACCCATTAACAGCCTTAAAAACAACAACTAGGGCTTTAAATACTTCCCAGATTTCCAAACAGACCTCTTCAGTGTCAAGGACATTTGTTGCTCTCTGACCTTGGTGAACTTTTGGCCCAGTTAATACCCCAAAAGAAGCTCTCCTACTATCCTTAATAGAGAAGGCATCATTTTTAATGGCCTCCTAAATTGTTAGCCTCCTAAATTGTACCACCTTTTCAGAAATACAATTCCAAATTAAAATTCTGCGTCAGGAGGAAAACATTAACCAAATTGCAACTGTTCTTATGAGCCTCATTTAACTCAGGTGCATAAAGTTGAGAAGGCAAATTTACATAAAGCTTGTTTTGACTTTTGATGTTTCTTTTTTGGAGGTGGGCTTGGGGGGAATTCATATATTCATAACAGCTATAGCTGAAATTTAGATATAAAATTACAAAATTAAAATTCAGCATTTGCTCCAGGGCAGTGGGGAGAGAGAACGAGAAAGCTAAATATTGAGGAAGCATAACAGTGCGTGGATTGCATGCCATGCAAACTTATCAGGTTTTCCCTTACTCAAAGGGGAGAAACTTAAGCAGCAACTTCACCGAATAAAAGCAGATTCAAATTACCCAAGAATCAAAGCGGTTTTTAGTATTCTTAAATCCTCATTTGTTTATTGTACACCTTTGCTGTAAAAATGCAAGGAAAAAATGAGTCACTGTGTTGTTTCAGGAGAACGTTGACAATCATTCATTTATTCAATCAATGTGTTTGTACTGCTTCTATGTTGATGATATAAAGATAGACATGATCTCTGATGTCGAAGAGCTCTCCATCAAGGGGAAGACAATCACAGGGGAGTGTCGTGATGAAGTAGGCAGACAGGACCAGAGCAAACTGAAGACCCACCTGCAGGCAAGGAGGTTGCTCAGGGAAATGTATTCCAGAAAAAATGACTCAGAAAGTGAATCTTGAGCTTTCTTCTCTACTTCCTTTATAGGTAGGTCTACAGGTTTTCTTCTCATCTAGGTTATTTATTTAGTAGTTACTGGGTCCCAGCTATTGTACTAAATGTGTCATATATATTTTCTCAATTCTTCTTCCTAATATCATATGCAATAGGTTTTAATATTATTCCCTTTGTTGTGAGCTGAATTGTAAACCCCCATTTATATATTGAAGCCCAAAACCCCAGTACCTCAGAATGTGGCTTTATTTAGAGATAGCACTTTTAAAGAGGCAGTTAACTTAAAATGGGGTCATTAGGGTGGACTCTAATCCAATAAGACTTCTCCCTTCTAAGAAGAGGTGATTAGAACACAGATGACACACAGGGATGACCCTGTGAGGACACAGCAAGAAGCCATCTACAAGTGAGAGAAAGAGATGTCAGAAGAAACCAAAGCTGCCAACACCCTGATCTTGGACTACCAGCTTCCAGAATTGTGAGAAAATAAATTCCTGTTGCTTAAGACCACCCAGTGTGTGGTATGTTGTTATGGCAGCCCTAGCAAATCAATATACCTGGTTTCTGGACTCTAAACACATATCCAACTGAGACAAAAACAAATGTAGCATCTTCCCCCTGGTCTTTTCCTTCTCAATTCACACTCTTGGTGAACTGTATCTAGTTACGTAAGCCAGAAGCATAGGATGCATTGGTTTAGGAAGTTCAGGATTGCAGCAACAGAAATCATGGAGGTCAAGTTTCATCATCTTTGAGCTTCAATGTCTTCACCCATAAAAATAGGAAAAAGAATCGTAATATCCACCTGAAGAGACTTTTGTGAGGCTGCAATTCGAGAGTCCCCCAAAATCACACTCGGCTTCAAGGGTTGGCTAAAACTCACAGAACTCAGAAAAGCCATTATACTCACAATTACAGTTTGTTACAGTGAAAGACACTGACTAAAATCAACGAAAAGAAAAGGTGCAGAAGGCAGAGTCCAGGAAATACCCGGCATGGAGCTTCTAGTTGTCCTCTCCCAGCAGAGTCATGCAGACAGTGCTTAACTTCTCTCAGTAGCAACACGTGGTAACACACACAAGGTATTGCAAACCGGAAAAGTTCTTGCCAGCCTTGGTGTCCAGAGTTTTTAATGGCGTTGGCCACAAAGACATGGCTGACCACCCATGTGGCTGACAGTCTTCGGAAGTCCCTCCAGAGTCAGGCTGATGCTGTATGGCTCAAAGCCCTCACCACAAATCACTCTGTTAGGATAGACTACTTGGCATGGCCCAAGGCCTTTCATTAAACAAAGATATTCTTTTTTCTTTAATATTTTATTTTTTATTTTTAAGAGAGAGAAAGAGAGGGCATGAGAAGGAAGGGGCAGAAAGAGAGGGGGACAGAGGATTCAAAGCAGGTTCTGCACTGACAGCAGAGAGCCTGATGCAGGACTCAAACTCATGAACCTCGAGATCATGACCTGAGCTGAAGTCGGAAGCTTAACCCAGTGAGACACCTAGGTGTCCCTAAACAAAGATATTCTTATCAGGCTTAGAGTTTACTACTAGGAACTGCTAAGGGTCAAATCTCTCATTGTACATATTAATGAGATCATGCATATAACATGTTTAGCACAGTGCCCAACCATGCTAAGTGCTCAATAAATGTTAGCTGTTAATAGTTTTATCTTATATTCTTTATTTTTGTAATGTTTATTTGTTTATTTTTGATAGAGAGGGGGAGAGATGGACAGAGAGAGAAGGAGAGAGAGAATCCCAAGCAGGCTTCATACTGTCAGCACAGGGCCCTACTCACGGCTCCAACTCATGAATTGTGAGATCATGACCTGAGCCGAAATCAAGAGTCGGACACTTAAGCGACTCAGTCACCCAGGAGCCCCTCATCTTGTGTTCTTTCTTCTTTACTTCCCATGTTCAGTTAGTTCCCAAGTCTCGACAACACTACCTTCTTTCTTCTCTTTTCTTTTAAAGACGTTTATTTTTAAGTAATCTCTACACCCAATGTGGAGCTCAAACTTACAACCCCGAGATCGAGAATCACATGCTCCTCCCACTGAGCCAGCCAGGCACGCCCACCTTCTTTCTTTACTTAACTATCTTCTTTTTCACAACACTGCCTTTATACAGAGTGGAGGAAATATAATGAAATGATAGGAAAATACATAAAAAGAACAGGTCCATTTGAAAAAAGAGCCAATAAAACCTCAAAAACAGTAGTCTTTAGAATTAAAAACTCAATGGATATCATAAACACCAGATTAGACACAGAAAAAGAAAGATTCCACTTTTAATTACATCCTAAATTTTTGTACACTTTTATAAGGAAACATACAAAAGGATCCACTGCAACACTGTTCGAAATAGTGAAAAACTGGAATCACAGGAAGTGTATGAAATATAATGGTGTGTATTTACAATACAATAATATTCAGAAGTTAAAATAAATGAACCAGATTTACATCCATAAATTTATAAAAATGTTTAATACATTAAGTAGTGAAAAACATAAGTTACAAAAAAGATGAAGTATTATGCCATTTATGTAAATTTCTAAAACTCAAAATACAACACTCAGTAGTTTGTTCATTTACATATATTGAAAATATGTAAACATGGATCAGAAGGGTATGTACCAGCTGTAGAATGTTCCTTACTGTAGGAGAGGAGGGGCAGGGAATGGGGGAGTGAAGAATAAGACTAAACTTCAGTGGTATCAAAAATACGTTATAACAAAAGTTTTTAAATGGAGCAAATAGAGCAAACATACACCATAGATTACTTTCAGTTCTGCAGATATGTCAGGGCCTTCCTCTCCCTTCCCCTATCCCATGCCTTTGCATCAGCCAGGGTTCAACCAGAGAAGGAGAACCAGTAGAATACATATGTTTTATTGACCATATGACCCAGCAGTTTCATTCCTAGGTGTATATTTCCAAAGGAATTGAAAGCAGGAGTCAAGCAGCTATTGTATGCCGATGTGAATGGTAGCACGATGCACCATAGCTAGAAGATGGAAACAACCTGTGGCCATCATTGGATGACTAGACAAACAGAATATGCTGTATCCAGGGAGACTGGGTGGCTCAGTCGGTTGAGCACACAACTTCGGCTCAGGTCATGATCTTGCGGTTCGTGAGTTCGAGCCCCACGTGGGGCTTGCTGCTTTCAGCACAGAGGAGCCCACTTCGGATCCTCTATCCCCCCTCTCTCTGCCCCTCCCCTACTGGCATGCTCTCTCTCTCAAAAATAAATAAACATTAAAAAAAAAAAGAACATGCTGCATCCATACGATGGACTATTATTCAGCCATGAAAGGGAATGAAGTACTGATACATACTACAACATGGATGAACTCTGAAAATTTATGCTAAATGAAATAAGATAGACACAAAAGGACAAATATTGTATGATTCTACTTAGGTTAAATATCTAGAATAGGCAAATTCATAGACAAAAAGGAGATTAGATGTTACCAGGAGTTGGGGAGGAGGGAGGAAAGAGAAATTACTGATTAATGGTGAGAGTTTCTGTTGGCAGTGATGAGAAAGTCCTGGAAACAGATGTGATGATGGTTGCACAGCACTGTGAGTGCAGTTAATGCCACTGAATCATACATTTAAAAATTATTAAAACAGCAAATTTTGTTATATGTACTTTACAGTTTTAAAAATTAATAATATAATAAAAACCATTGAACTATATACTTTTAAATGAAGAAATTACTTGGTATGTGAATTATACCTCAATAAAGCTGAGGGGTTTTAAGAGATTTATTGAAGATATTGACTTGTGCACTTATGGAGGCGGACTGGGCAAGTTTGGAATGAGGTGCAGGCCCTTCAGAAGGGCAGGCTGGAACTCCTGGCCAAGGGCTGACGCCACTATTCATGGGGAGAGGGGAGGGGTAGTTCCTTCTTTTCCTGGGAAGCCCGTTCTGCTCTTAAAGCTTTTCCCCTTATTGGATCAGGCCCACCCAGAAGATTATTTAAGACAGTCTTCCTTACTGGAAGTAACATGATATAGATTTTAGTCACATCTACAAAACACCATTCACACCAACACCAGATTACTGTTTAAGCTGAATAACTGCCTGTACCCTAGCCAAGTTGACACATATAAGTGACCATGATATCATAGTTTATGTTATGGGTACATCTCCCTCCTGTGCTTGATACTGACATGCATTCAAGTCACAAGAATTTCAACAAGGTTCAATAGAACCCAAAAGTACTATGGAAGCATTGTGAAAGATATGAAGATATGCGTGATATGAAAATTATTAATATAATCACCCAGTGGCTTTTAATATCCCCTGAGAAAAGATGTGAACTAATCTATTTTAAAGTGCCTGCCATAAATTCTTCATTTACCCTTTAAAAAAGTCTCTGTACCAGGCTTTGAACTTATATTGAGGATATTAAAATTAATAAGGCACAACATTTGCCCTCAGAGAGTTTACTCCTGTTTACGTAACAATAAAACACAATTCTTCCTTAGTCAGTAGGGGCTGGACTCCACTGACTGGGTCTGCCCTACAGTCCTCCCGGGTTCAGATGGCTGTGAAGCAGCCTCTACCCAGTGGCTTCCGAACCTTAGGCATGAGGGTATGCCAGTTGGAAAACTCAACAGTAAGAAATAGAAACGCCTCCTACTCTTTCAGAAAGATTAGAGCTATTTCTTTCCGATATAATTCTTTTCATGAAAAGCTTCCCCAAGGCAGAACTCCTTCACAGAAGCAGAAGCTAGACATCTGTTTCTAATTGAAATGTAAGAAAACAATGGTCCCGACACCTGGGGTAACTGGTGATACCTACCTATTTATCTCCTTAGCTGCGTTTCATACCTTCCTATGCTTCTTTTCCATTCTTTTATCTCTCTCTTTTCCTCTCCTCTTTTCCTTTCCTCCTGCCTTTTCAAGCTTTGGGGCCCCTATTCTTTCTGTGGTCATGTTTAAACCCTCTGGTCACACTCCTTGTTAAAAAGAATGCCACATTCATTCTCTAACCTGACAGGCAAAGGGATGGAAAAAAAAAAGCAAAGAAAAGGAAAGAAAAACACTGTTCAAGGAGACATGTATGGGAAGTCCTAAAGTTCAGTTTTCCTTTAGTTTGTTTGATGGTGTAATTTTTTAGTGACGTTCAATAATGTAATCACAAACCACCAATGACTTCATTCTTTTAAGATATTTCATGAAAATACAACCACTACTATAATGCTGCAGCATATTCTTTTTTAAAGCTTACAAGTTCCTTTTCCCCATTTTTGCTGCCTTTAATTATCGAATGTCTTAGAAAAAATCAATAATTTGCAAACTGAAACTGTACAATCCCCACCCTTATTGAGCATCAGGCAGCATGCAGTCATGCGTATAAACTTAATTGTGAACAAATAATTCAGAATTCTATTAAAATTAATTTAATTATATGCTCTCAATGTTCTATTGACGGCATGTGCATATAAGTTCTTTAGGATAATAATAGGAGTTATGAAATCTAAGTCATAGGAGCAAAAAGGTCTTTGTTGTTGTTTAAAGCATTTAATTTTTACCCGTCAGAAACCATGTTGTCCAAGTGAGCAGTTTCATTGCCATTCAAGAGGATAAACTGAGGCAAATGTACTATTAAGCGAGGAGATTTGTACCAAACATTACAACATATTCCCGTATCATTTGTCTTCTCTGCATCGAAATATCAGTACAATGCTATATGCTGTTAGGCAATGCAAAATCCCAGCACTGCATAGTCCCTGACATTTTAGTTGAACAAATACCCACAGGACCCTCCCAGGTGGATGTAACTTGGCTCTGGGCAATTAGTGTCCAAAGCCACATTAATGTTGTCTTCCTGAATCTGCAACTTGACAGTCTGATAAACAATAGCACTGAGAGAGGTGTGAACTTCCACTATTTATCTCAATGGGCTGTTAACTTTGAAACCTAATTATGATCACTTAAATGCCAACACTGTTAATCATTTCACTGCTGATCACTGTACCAGAAACATCCAGCCACAGTAATGTGCTTCTTCCTGGGGCTGCCGGACTCAATTGCCATGTCCTGATGTGCTTTTTCAGAATGTCCTCTTGTTAGTAGTGTCAACCTTCGACTGCTTAAATGGGTATATTCAGTGCTTGAGCCCTGGTAAGCAAAGCACCTATTAATCCGTTTAAAATAAAGAAAAGAAATGGATATCTGCTATTGTTTCGTTTTGTTTGTTGGCTTTTAAACAGTGGGATTGATGAGTTTTCCCTATGGTAATCTCTTAAATCCCATGAGTCCTTATGTAATCTAAATTCTTTGGACTATCTGGCCATCACTGGGGATAATGTAAAATAGGAGGAGAAAGGGTGATTTTTCCAAAGTCACTGGGGCAAATTCATACTATAATAGAATTTGAGGAATTTCCAATATCATAGACTCTAATCTCCCACCTAAGGTGAGAGTCATTTGAATACTTTCTGAGTTAGGCAACTCACTGCCTCATGCAGAAACCCCATTCCATTCCTTGCTAGGTTTGCTTCTTAGCTGGTTCATTGTATTCGGGGTGATTTTCCTTTGTATATTTGTCCTCTGGCCCCAATTCAGTTATTGCACAGAAAATGTCCATCCTCTCATCTGTCTTCTATTTTTCACATCCTCTCACCTATCATATTTCTCACCCATCTTAAATGCCAGTAGTTCATTCGTAATGGCCTCCTCTATTGCATACCTATTATGAGTCATGCTCTTTACATGTGTTAACTCATTTAATTATCAAAGCCCCATGAAGTAGCCATTTCATTACTATTTTACAGATTAGGAAATTAAAATTCAGCAAGATTAAGCAAACACAGTCCACTAGTGTGGGACCCCCAGGCAGCCATGTTCCCCCATGAGGCCCAACATAGACATAACTGAGGAAGGCATTGTTCCCCACTGAGTGCCAATGCAGTCAACATTCATAACTTAGGACTCTAGGCAGCCACCATATAGCTGTCAATTGACCAAAAGAATAACCCAGTTTGGTCATCCTAGTGACCAACTTTGGTTACTAATCTGTTTATATTAATAATATACTGAACAGCATATGACAAATTTCAAATGTGATGAATACAGTTAAGTTGGAATGAAGAAAGTGACAAATGATTTATGATGAGAAAAATGTGTAACAGCCAAGTAAAAGTCAATTATTATACAAAAAGTAAGCCTTACTAAAAGTATAAATCCAGGTGGGGTTGATGTTAGCAGGTGGGGTCTGAGGACCCAGAGGGGGGTCCTGCAGGACCAGCCAAAAGGTCCTTGGCTTTATGCAAGATGGAAGTCAAACGTGAACCAGCAGGAGGTGAGAGCAGAGTTTATTGAAGATATGAGAGATAGAGATGGAACATTCGGGAGACTCAGAAAGGAAAAAAGGGAGTTTCATCTTCGTTCAGGGTCTGGAGGTTTTCATTGACAATTGTAGTCTGGTGCACATGCCCTCTTAGGCATCCAGGAACTGGTCAGAATGAAGACAAGGTCAAGGTGTCCATCATTAGTCACTTATTCCTTGATACCAGGGGTCTTGGTGTCAAGATATCTAGCACTGGTGGTCCAAAATATGTCTATGACAGCTTCATTTGGTCATTCTCATTTGGGCCTTTCTTAGATGTACATCATATATTCTTGAGAAATCATTAACTCCTTGTCTCTTATAAGGAGGACATACACTATTTGCATTCTGAGGCATGTGTAGAGTGCGGTGGTGGGTGCAGGTCTTAGCAAAAATAGAAGCCAGAGAAGAAGCAAAGGAAACAAACAAACAAACAAAAACCAGCTCTTTCTCTCATTGGGTCTCTTCAGTTTCCCTATTTCTTGGCCTTAAAGGTTATGCAATTTGTAGATGTACGACACTCAGAAATTCAATAGCTAAAATCTAAGAGGAAAAGGAAATTGGCTCCTTCCCATTCCAGAAGGAATGCAATGGTCCTTCATTGCAGTTTAGAAGAGGGCTCCATAATATGCATTATTCTGTCCAGGAAAATCACCTAAAAATCAGTGGGTGTTGCTTCACACTTGAAGGAAAAAAGATGATACAAGAAAAACAGGAAGGAAGGAAGGAAGGAAAGAAGGAAGCCCCTGATCTACAGGCTAAGTCAGGGTTTCATTTCAACTTATGTAAAGTAGGAATACAATAGAAAACAAAAATCAGCAGGAAGTGGAAGGAGGGTGCCCTGGGAAACAAAAGTTCTTACCTTCCCTAAGGCAAATACGGAAAATAGCCTAAATATTTACCTTTCTAATGAGCTCTCCATCCCAGGTCAGAAGCCTATTTAATCCCACAGAACAGGTTTAGGGCAGTGGGTAGCAAAGTACACTACTCAGACCAGCAGTATCAATGTTATCTGGAAATTTATTAGAAATGCAGATTCTCAGCCCCACTCCAGACCAAATGAATCTGACATTCTTGGGGTGGCTTGTGAGACTAAAATAGCAAACTCTTTCGGGGGATTCAGACTTCACCAAAGTTTGAGAACCACTGGCCTATCGAAGTCTATAGTAAAATGAGCCAGGACTGGCCCAGCTGCAGCCAATGTTGTCGGTATTTGAAACCAGCTACCTCGTTCTCTGCATCTGCTACCATTAATCCAATTGCAAAATTAAAAAGAAGGAAATCCATGCACTCATATTTGAAATCTGTGCTCTAATGCGCCACTGACCAGACCCTGCCTAGGAGCCTGCATATTTTGGCTACTTTTTCACACAGTGTCCTGAGTAAGCCCTCTGCCTGAGCTGCTAAGCAGAAAATTTAGGGAGAGATTAGATATGTGCCTGAAATTTTAAATAGTTTGAATAAAACCTTGGGTTCGACCTTTCGAGTGTATGCCTGTTGCATGAAATTTAGGTAAACATTCCTAAAATCTACTGAAAACTGAAAACCCAAATTCTTTCTCCCCAAACTCTGAAAATGCATAGTATTCAGAATCATTTAAGTAAACTGACTACCCTTTGTACATTCTAATAATCACTTTTTCTTAATAAACTAAAAGCTTAGTTTTCCCAATAAACTTCTAAGATTTTCCCAAACAAGTGTCACTTATTCCAGAATGGCTCCTCTCCTAAAATCCTGTAACTTTTGACACTAGCTAGGTTCTGCTGAGGCATGTCAAGCTCAAAAGTCACAAACCCAGACTGGGCGAACTTCCCCTGTGTTTATTTTATCCATTAAATGAGTCCACATCCTTTAAGGGAACCAACCAAGGCAACCCAGCAAAGTGCCCTTCTATTTTGCAAACTTAAGTTGGAAGCCCTACTTCAAGGTATTCTTAATCAGAACTACATTTCTAGGGGCACCTGGGTGGCTCAGTTGGTTAAGCATCAACTTCGGCTCAGGTCATGATCTCATGGTTCATGAGTTCAAGCCCCACATCAGTCTCTGTGCTGTCCGCACAGAGCTAGCTTCACTTTTGATCCTTTGTCTCCTTCTCTCTCTGTCCCTCCCCAGCTCCTGTGCATTCTCTCTCAAAAACAAATAAAACATTTTAAAGGAAAGAAAAGAAAAATGAGAAAAAAGAACTGATGAGGGACCATAAGGCAACCTGAGGGCAAAGCACAAGCTAAGAACACCTCCCTCCACCCCTGCAGGTGGGATCTGTGTGATATTCCTCGGACACTCCCAGCTGCCCAAGAACAAAGAGAAGGAAAGAAAATAAATGGTTAAACTGATAGCAATCACAGTCATGCAGGACAGGAGTCTCCATCAGTTTACAAATGTCTTTGTAAATTACAAGAAAAAGGCAATCTTATCAATAGTCTAATCTCTGGAAACCTATAGACTCAGTTTCCAGGAGCCCCAATATCACCTTCACCTTCATAATGATGTGGGGAACAAAAGCAAGAAGAAAATAGCAGTTAACATTAAATTTCTTTATAATCTGCAGCCCATTGACAAATACTTGAGTCAAATACAGAGTATAACATTTCTCTGGTACCCCCCTATCGTCTTAATGTTAATCCCTTACTAGAGGGAAAACAACCTTAGCTTGATAATAGCATTGCCCCTAGCATCTTATGAGTCCTCTTTAGCATATCAAAGTCCTTCTG
Source organism: Cryptoprocta ferox (assembly GCA_028646485.1). Taxonomy (NCBI): domain Eukaryota; kingdom Metazoa; phylum Chordata; class Mammalia; order Carnivora; family Eupleridae; genus Cryptoprocta; species Cryptoprocta ferox. The sequence continues at coordinate 49,146,604 of CM053566.1, read as the reverse complement.
GAGGCCTCCCTTTTGTCTTTACCTCCCCCAGTTCCTACTATATAACCAGTCACTCTTCACAACCCCAGTACAGCTCTTTCTGCCCACGGGTCCTTCCCCATAATTTAATAAAATCACCTTGTTGCACCAAAGACGTCTTCAAGCATTCTTTATTGGCTTGGCTGTCAGCTCCAGACCCCCACCATTCTAAAACCTCATCATAACTACATTTCCAGTCTATCTAAGGAGAGTCAGATTCTCATTTATACATTATATTTGCTATCTGAGATACACTACCATCTTCTAAGGCCATTCATTACATAAACTTCTTTTATTTTTTATTAATTTTTTTTTATTTTAGTGAGAGAGAGACTAGGGGAGAGGGGCATAGGGGAAGAGAGAATCACAAGCAGGCTCCACAATACTCAGTAAGAAGCCTAGCTCGGGCTCGATGCAGGGCTTAACTCAGAGCTCCATCCCATGACCCTAGGATCATGACCTAAGCTGAAATAGGATACTTAATTGACTGAGCCACCCAGGTGCCCCATTATATAAACTTCTTGAAAAGATAATTCAGAACAAGGCAGTCAGTGCCTCTGCCCACGAGACAAATGGAAATGCAAGAGATCCTTGGAGGATTCTCTCCCAACAATAACTAGAGTTACAGGCAGTGGAAGAGACTGTCTTTCTGGGTTCAAACCACAGCTCTTAGGTACATTACTTAACTTTTTCACCTGTTTCTTAATCCATAAAATGGAGATAATAATAGGAAGCATTTCAGAGGGTTGGTGTACAAAATAAGTGACATAATACCTAATACATGTAAAGCATTTTATACAATTCCTGGTTCAGAGTAAGCACTGAAATGTTATTATTACATTTCTATTATCACCACAGCCAGGAGTATTGAGGGGAATATCGCAGATGTCACAGAATTCCCCATTATAATAGGCCCCTAAAATTTCCAAACCCTAAAAAAAATTCAACTATAAAAAAATTACAAAACATGATACATGATCTCATGAATTATGAAAAAAACACATTTCTGTTTATTATAATATTTAAGTGTCATATACGATATATTTCTTATCAAAAAGGAACCAAGAAAAAATAAGTAACATCTTGTGGAAAAACCAAACCCTATCACTTTTCTTCCTCCTTTGCCTCCACACCCAATACTATCTAAGACTGAGAGAAACTCACATAGTGTATTTGAATTTCAGCCAAGTACTCAAGTAGGGTCTGTCCTGGTGTCCTTATGGACAAGATGCAGAAGTCTTGTCTAGAAAGAAATCTGGGCCAGAAGAAAATGTAGGTTGGTAGGTTTGTAGGAGGCTGAACAATCAAGGAAAGAACTTCAAGTAATTAGAGGCAATTGGGTTACTGGTAAGAGCACAGAGTTAGACAGATGTAGAATCAAAAATCAAGACCATCACTAGCTAGCTGTGTCTCCATCATTAAAGGTTAAATGTGGTAATATATCCAAAGAATCATCTGTAATATCAGGTATCTGGTAGATGCTCCAGAGGTGGTTTTCCTTCTATTTCCCCCACTAAGTGATCCATGTCAACCCACAGGAAATTCTTTAAGGCTTAAGAGCTTTGATCTCAACCCCATCCTCTCCACACTTCCAATCAATTATTTGGATGAAGGTGTCAGTGGCACAAAGCTGGGCAAAATAGGTAATACCCTGGATGGCTAAATTAGTATTCAAAAACTCTAAACAGCTTTGGAAATTTGGCCTATTTCAAAATCACAAGATAACATTAAATATAAAGTCCTCTACTTGGTTCCAGGTTCCAAAAGCTTAACTCTACAAATTACACAATAGAGAAACTCAGATTTGTGTTCAAAAAAAAGTGTAGAATATGACTCAGAGTTGAATATGATTCAGTGTTTTTGCAAAAAGTAAAATGTGGAGGCCTTTAAACACCAGGCTATAGGGCTGTGACAGTCCAATCTGTTTTCCAGATTCCAACTTTACTTAAATTCTAGAATTTTGTGTGCAGGGGAACCATATCCAATACTATTGGATCGCTGCCTATTTTAATACACTTTACATTTCCCTGAGTGGCATTTGGCATGCAGTCGTCTTGCATTCAGTTGGGGGAACTTGAAACAGAAGGCCTTTCAAAGAGATTCCACTGGTATTAACCAGAGTCACCCTGGAGAGATGGAAGGCACCTTCCTTCCCCTCCAAGGCTGAGTGCTCTCCCTTGCCCTCACCCCCCTCCCTGGCTGATGCTGCTCAAAAGCCATTCTTATATTCTCCAATTATTAAACAATTTCATTAAAGAAATTAAATTACATTTAAATTATTGACATCTAAAAAGACTTCATGTTAATAGTATCAAAAAGGAGAGAGAAAAGGACATACTTAAAAACCAATTATCTTGACTAAATGCAATCTTACCATTTCTGTGCAATTCATAAAATGATTCCAGCTGTGTTTCTTTTAGTTTTCGCTGCTAGGAGTACTTTGGTGAATAGTCCCAGACCTGTACTATGTCTTTCTTGATTCCCCTTAGGAATCTTTATAGCCAAATCACCAGTTTTTCCTCTCTGAAACTTCAGAGGGATCACATGATAAATTCAAAAGACGGTAGTCTATTGTTAGAAATACAAAGGGCAATGGGCCTGAATCTCCCCTCTGAGTTTAGGAAGCGCTGACTTCAGATTCCAGAGCCTGAGGCAAGAGGAGCTGCCTCACATCCCTTCCCCGACCATAAATTCTTGCTTCTGGTTATTCTCCTCCTGATTCCCTGACCCCCCCCACGTCCCGCCTGCTGTATCATTGAGCTCTCTTGCCTGCTAATTGCTGGCTCAGATATGCCCTGGACTCTGAAGACAACCTTATCTTCATCCTGGGGATTTGGGGCATTATAGGGCAATATTGGAATTCTTCAGCATTAACACAGCCGAACTTCCAGTCTTCCCAGTGCCTTGTGTCCCAGTAACTTGGCTTCTGATTCCAAAAGTCCCAAGCTCTGCTAGAGTCTGTTCGGTTCCCCTGTGTCTGAATCCCTTTCCGCACAGCCTGACCACCTTCTTGGTCCCTCTTGACTGGGATTTTCTTTCATTCGACAGCTCATCTCTCACTCACTCCCCAAAAGCCACTGCTGTTCTACCTGGAACACTTGAAAGTGGTGAGAGGTAGGAGAGCTACAGTCTGTTTGTTGAGTTCCCCCACACCACGCAATGGATCTGTCCTTTGTTTTCTCTTAAAGAAACCAGTGCCTCCCTAATTACCAAACTCCTAGACAATACTTGGTTGTCGTCTTCCTCCGTCTTTTTTCCCCCAGTATCTAACTTTGTTGAACACCCCTCTCCCGTGATCCTCTTTCCTACCGTAGACAATTTACTGTCTTTCCAGCTCCCAAATATATATTTCATTTAGCAATTATCGTGACACTATCCTCTTAGGCACCCATTAAAAATCTGACTCTTCCAAAAATTCCTTCTATCCAGTCCATCCCCCTAGTAATCTGTCACAAATCCTGTTGATTTTACCTCCTGGGAGCCTGCCCTCTCTTGATCATCTCCTCCATTGCCTTATTTCAGTTCTTAGACCTTTGTAAGAGCCTCCTACCAGCCCCTTCTCCATTTCATCATCCATCTCATTGTCAGAGTCATATGTCATAGGTCATGCCAGGGGAAGATTCAGGTTTTGTGGAGACTGAAGATTATCCAATTAAGAGCACCCTCCATAAAATAAAGGATTTCTTTTTTAAACTTGGCCAAAACATATGGGCTTGGGCACATTGCTCAGGACCTTCCCAGGGTCTGGAAAGGTCTATGCAGATGAGGAGCTCTGAAGATTTAACATCATTACTTTCTTGGTAAATGCATGTCCAGCAAATGCCAATCTTATGATGAAAACATTCCATGGCTCTCCACTAGCTAAGGGGTAGTATTCGAAGTATTTTGCAAATGTCTATCTGGTTATCACTACAGTTGTATATCTTTTCACTTCCTGTGACATATCCTGCATTCTAATCACTGAAAAGTGTTACCGTTCTCTAAATACAAGATGACTTTTCATCCCTCAGTACTTTTTTACAAGGGGTTCCTGTATCTGTAATGTTTTGCCTCCTTCACCTGGCGTTAACCTTTCAAGGAACAGGCAACTTCTACCTCATTTATCTTATTTATGCCAGCTTCCCAATATGATTTTGTCATTTGTTTCTACTGGATTCATAAAACTTTTTCTTTACCTATATTCTAATACAACCCATTGTATTGTAATTGTTTAGATTTTGCTTCTGTCATGGGATTGTGAGGAAGAAGTCATGTTTTATTTATATTCATAACACATAGTTTAGTGTTGCCCCATAGAAGGCACTTAATTAATGCTTAATGAATGAGTAAATAAATGATTCTAGGTCTGGTGTCTCCTGTTTCAAAACTCACAGACATCATGCTCTGTTCAGCTTACTTATGACTCCTTTCTGAAGCAGTCTGATGGATACCAACTTCTGGAACTCGTACCTGCTGCCCATCATATGCCTTAAATAACTTTATTACCTGCCTGGACTTCCTGCTCTCAACTCTTGAATCCATTTTTCCATTCCCTAAGCACAAGCTCTAGCCTAATGAAGATATCTTTTTAGGTGTGTGTCTCAGACATTGTACTAAGTGCTATTTTCTATCCATTCATAATTCACAGCAAATAACGTCACAACATAAGAGAGAAAGGAGATGACTAGAACAACTATCAGAATAATTTGTGGTAGTTACTGTAATGTGACTGTAATGTGAACAACCATAACAGTAATTGAGGAAGTGACTCCATCCCGTCTGGAATATATATATTATTTTCACTTCGGAAAAGTTTTCTAGTTAAAAAAAGCTGAGAATCACCTCTGCTTTTTGTCTATGGGCTTTTTCATAAACTTGGTCATTGCATTGGCCCCCTCTCCCATGCTTGGTCAGTGAATTGAGCTAAATCATATATTGATTGAGATCAGGTCTCCCACAGCTTGCTCCTTGGAACCAGCTATCTTTACATTAAAATATTTTTGAGAAACAATTATCCTTTAAACTGTATAATGGTAATGAGTATGCATAATAGAGAACAACCATTCTAAAGAATGTGTCAACTTGACCTGTCTGGAGTTCTCAGGGAGTTGTCCTCAGGCATTTGGAAGGTCAGCACAGCCTCTTACAGCCATGTGAATGTATTCAACTTCCTGGACAAGTTATTTCACCTCTCCGAGCCTCTTTGCTCATCTGAGGGTAAACTTGAGATTAAATAAGATGAATATAAACCAATTAATGCAGAGTTTATTAAATGTTGTTTTTATTACTATTAACCTTTCTACTCTTGGCTAAACACACACACACACACACACACACACACACACACACACACACTGCTTTATAGGTTGACTTAAATGCCTATCAAATAAATATCTTTATTCCCACTGCAGTTGGACAAATTTGCACAATTTTAAATGTGGGACTATAGATTTTAGCTCCAAATGTATGCAAAGCCAAAATATACTAGTGAAGGAAAGGATCAAAGTGTAAAATCCAAGAGAAAATATATGAGATAAATAGAAGTTTGCATATTGTATCAATATAAATTTTTTTAATGTTTATTTATTTTTGAGAGAGAGAAGACAGAGTGCCAGTGGGGGAGGGGCAGAGAGAGAGAGGGAGACACAGAGTCTGAAGCAGGCTCCAGGTTCCAAGCTGTCTGAATAGAGCCCAACATGGGGCTCAAACCCACGAACTATGAGATCATGACCTGAGCCAAAGTTGGTCTCTCAACTGACTGAGCCACTCAGGTGCCCCTACCATCAATATAAAATAGCTACTAGCAAAATTATTCCTGATTATAATTGTTAAACTCTTAGGTGTATTTGTTCATGAATACCTACTCAAGGAACATTTTCAGCACTGTATTTGGACTCTGCAAGCACAAAGGAAACCTCATCTTACATAAACAGCAAGGTCCTGTGATTGACCAAGTGATGTTCAAGATAGGAAAACATTCTGATTTTTTACTATCTTTTAAAAAATTTTGGGTTTATCTGGCTAAATTTAATTGAAGATGGAATTTTATAACTTTGGGTGCATGTCTTATTCTGTACAAGGGTTTTTGAAAGCAACTGTGATCAATTAGTGTACTCCTATTAATGGACACATATTTTATATCCACTGGTAAGATCTGGCTCTTATGCTTTAAAAACTGAAGCAAAGCAAGCACAATCAAAACTGATTCTATACAAGTTTTACCACTACTTTTGTAACCACCCCCGCTGTAAGTGGTATCCAGTTTTCCCAGGAGATCTGGTGCAGGAAGAGGCTTTTGTGAAGTAATTCTGTCTACAGAGTCCCCAGAGTAGGCAAGCCAGCCATGAAAAGAGTTTTGAGATCAGCCCAGGGTTTGCACCGAGAGGGAAGATTTCACTGCTCAGGAATAGATACTCCCAGCGACGCAAGTTAAACAGAAACCAAAAACTATCCATAATAGGCTGAAAGTTATTTTCAAGAATTTGCCTGAACATTTTGAAGAAGAAAACCTAGGATCTTTAAAAAATAATGAAACCCAAATTGGGTAAACCTCATTTGCCTTGAAATGAAAGCTTTTACGAGCAAAGGATACCCCATAGCTTAGGAGACACTGTCTTTTCCTTAAAATTTATCCCATAGTGTTAACTGCCTTAAAATTTTTATGGACTAGAGAAAAGAATAAGCAAATGTACTTCAGAGTTCCAATGAACGATGTTTGGATTTCATCCTTCTTTATTATTACTTTTTTTTTTTTTTTTGGTTTAAGTCTCTGAGTGATAATGTTCAATCAGATTTCAGTCGTCAAATATTTATTAAGAATATATCTTTTTTTTAAAAAATACACCTTTTCTATGAGGTGATACAGAGTGATTTTTCAGGATATATTTTTAAGTTTAAAAACCAAGATACAAAAGAATGCATCTAGCATGTTACCTCTGTGTGATAAAAAGAGAAAATAAGAGGGGTGCTGGGTGGCTCAGTCGGTTGAGCGTCGCACTTTGGCTCAGGTCATGATCTCACAGTTTGTGGGTTTGAGCCCCGCATTGGGCTCTGTGCTGACAGCTCAGAGCCTGGAGCCTGCTTCTTCTGATTCTTTGTGTTCCTCTCTCTCTGCCCCTCCCTTGCTCATGATCTGTCTCTCTCTGTCTCTCAAAAATAAATAAATGTTTAAAAAATATTTTAAAAAAAGAGAAAATAAGAATATATAAATTTTTTTGCCAAAAAGAAACACGGAAATTATAAACCAGAAACTAACAAATTTTATGACTTATAAAAGGGTGGGGGACAGAATGTGTCAGGGAAGGGAATGGGAATGAGATTTCACTCAGTATATCTTTTTATATTATTTTGAATTTTCAATTATGTAAATATTTTACATATTCAAAAACTAAAATTAAAAAAAGATGAAAAGGTACATGCTAACTTGGAATTTAAACAAAAACAAAAGAAGCAAATTCTTATCAAATTGATGAAATAGTAAAACAAAATAACCTCACAGAGAAAAGAATCAATTCAAATAACTTTTAAACATAGTATGCCGACCATAAATTTTTGTGGGATATATTATAAAGACAAAGAACTACAAAATAACCTTATGCTTTACTTGTGGATTTAGAATGATACTGGTATCATAATTTTCTACTCATTTTATGTATATTATAAGATAAAACAAATAAGAAAATCCATTAATGTTATTAGGAATACAGATTTTTACTGTACAAACTTAAAATGAAAGATGGTAAAGAATATGATACTGTGTGTTAAACACGAATTGGGAATTTCAGAAGGATATTTCTTACCTACTTCCACTAAAATGATATAGAATAGTGTTTCTCAGAGTGAGCTCTATGTTTCCCTATGTCAGAATCATATACGGTATTTTTTGGAAATGCATATTCCTAGGCCTCTTGACAGATTTAATCAGAATCACTGAGAGTAGAATCTGCAAAAATAAATTTTTAATTAAACCTTCTTTATTGAGATAATTGGACATTCACACACAATTGTAAGGAGTAAGAGATCCCATGTACCCTTTACCCAGTTTCCCCAGTGCTAACATCTTACAAAACCATAATACAGTGTCACAACCATTGATAGAAAGATGCTGAAATTTTTCTGCTATGATTTTTCTAAAAGCTTTAACATTTAGTCAGTTATGCACTGTAAGTTAATTCTTGGATAAGTCAGAGTTTTAGGTCAAGATTTATTTTTTAGCCTACGATGTACAGCTGCATCAACCATGGAACTGCTTTGGCATTTTTGTCAAAAATCAGATGAGCATATATGTGTGAGTCCATTTCTGGATTTTCTATTCTGACCCATTGGTCTAAGTGTCTCTCCCTCTACCAATACAGTCTTTATAATTATAGCCCTACAATAAGTCTTGACATTATATAGAACGATGCCTCCCACTTCATTCTTCTCTTCCAAAATTGTTTTGGCTATTCCAGTTCCTTTCTCTTTCCATGTAAAAATTAGGATAATCTTGTTTATATCTACAAAAAAATCTATTGCTGGGCTTTTAAATATGAATTGCATCAAACATGTATATAAATTTAGGGAGAATTGACATCTTTACTATGTTGAGTCTTCCAATTTATGAACATGATAATCTATTTCTCCATTTATTTAGATCTACTTGATTTTTCTTACTAACGGGCTCGCTTCGGCAGCACATATACTAAAATTAGAATGATTTTTCTTACTAGCACTTTGCAGTTTTTAGGAAGAAAATCCTGTACATGTTTTAAAAGAGTTACACCTAAGGACTTCATGGGTTGTTGTTGTTGTTGTTGTTGTTGCTTGAATGATTGTAAATGGTGTGGAATTTTAAATTTAGATGTCCATATGTTCATTGCTAAGATAGAGAAGTACAATTGACTTTTGTGTGTTTATTTTGTGCTCCATGACTTCACTAATAGCCATATTATTTATAGCTATTTTTTAGATTCCTTGGGATTTTTTACTGATACAATCATGTCATGTGCAAATAAAGCCAGTTAGATTTCCTCCTTTTTAACCTAAATGCCTTTTATTTCCTTTTCTTGATTTATTGAATTGAATAGAATATCCAGTGTTATGTTGAGTAAGGGTGGTAAAAGCAAATATCTTTGCTTTGTTCCCAAACTTAAAGAGGAAGCATTCAATCTTTCACCATCAAGTATAATATTGTCTGCAGGTTTTTTGTAGACACTCTTTACCACACTGAAGAAGTTTCCATTATTCCTATTTTTCTGAGAGTTTTTTATCATGAATTGGTATTAAATTTTGTCAAGTGCTTTTTCTGCATCCATGTATGATTATGTGGGGGGGGGTTGTTTGTGTTTTTAAATATTTTTTTATGTTTATTTATTTTTGAGAGACAGAGAGAGACAGAGCATGAGCCAGGGAGGGGCAGAGAGAGAGGGAGACACAGAATCTGAAGGAGGTTCCAGGCTCTGAGCCGTCAGCAGAGAGCCCGGTATGGGGTCTGAACTCGTGAACCACAAGATCATGACCTGAGTCAAAGTCAGATGCTTAACCGACTGAGCCACCCAGGGGCCCCTGATTATGTGGTTTTTACTCCTTAGCTTACTAATACAGTGCATTACATTTATTGACTTTTGAATATTAAACCAATCTAGCATCCCTGAAATAAATGCCATTTGGTCATGGTGTACAATCTATTTTATACTGCAGATTTTGTTGACTTATATTTTACAGATTTTTGTATCTATGTTCATGAGGGATATTTTTCTGTATGTTTTTAATGCTGTCTTTAATTTGGTGTCAGGTAATACTAGCTTCTTAAAATGAATTAGTATGAATACTAGCTCTGTTTTCCAAAGAGATTGTACAGAGATGGTGTTAATTCTTCTTTAAATATTTTATAAAATTCTCTAGTGAAACCATCTGGGTCTATAGATTTCTTTTTCAGGGGTTTTTAAATCACAAATTCAATTTATCCAATAGTTATAAGGCTACTCAAAAATCTATTTCATAGTAGGTGAGTTGTGGTAGTTTGTGTTTTCAAGAAATTGGCCCATTTCATTTAAGTTGTTAAGTTTATATGTGTCATGCTGTTTGTGGTATTCATTTATTATCCTTTCTATATCTTCATGGTCTGTAGTGGTATGCACTGTTTTGTTCCTGATATTAATAATTTGTGTCTCCTCTCTTGGTTTCTTTCTTTCTTTCTTTCTCTTTCTTTCTTTCTTTTTCTTTCTTTCTTTGTACAACTTGTTAGAGATTTTCCTTTTACTGATCTTTCAGGAAACCAGAACTTTGTTCCACTGATTTTTCTCTATCACTTTCTGTTTTCAGTTTTACTGATTTTTTTTACTCCTATCTTTAGTACTTCCTTCTTTCTATCTGCTTTGAGATTATTTTGCTCTCCTTTTTTGAAATTCTTAAACTGGGAGCTAGATTATTGGTCTGAGTCTTTTCCTTTTTCCTAAGGCATGCATTTAATGCATTTAATTTCCATTTTAGCATTACCTTAGGTGTGTTCCCCACATTTTGGTATATTATATTTTCATTTTTATTCAGTTAAATTAATTTTTTTTATTTCCCTACAGATGTCCTCTTTGATCCATGGATTATTTAGAAGTGAGCTATTTAGTTTTCAAATGTTTAGAAAGTTTCCTGTTATCATTCTGTTACTGATTTCCAGTTTAATTCCATCATTGTTGGAGAGTAGATTATCCGCATGATTTCAGTTACTTTAAATTTGTTGAGGTTAGTTTTAACCCCTCCATTTCCCCTTTCAGTTGTTCTTTCCTACCTCTTGATGTTCCAATTCTCTTTTACCATTTCCTTTTGCTTAGAAAATTTCCTTTAAGCCATTCTGTTAAGATAGATCTGTTGGTGATCTGCTTTCTTAGTTTCCTTTCATCTAGGTTGACAGCTCTTTTCTTTCAGCACTTCAGAATGCCCCTTTTTTTTTCCTGGCCTCCATAGATTTAGAGAAGTACACTTATTCAAATTATTTCCCCCTATGGAAAAATACCAATAATAAATGTAAAAGAAATGACTGAATATTTTTTAATTAAAAAATTCTTTTTAATGTTTATTTATTCTGGGGAGAGAGAGAGAGAGAGCAGGGAAGGGCTAGAGAGAGATGGGGACAGAGGATCCCAATGCAAGGCTCGAACTCACCAACCATGAGATCATGACCTGAGCTGGAGTTGAATGCTTAACCAAGCTACTCAGGCACACTTGACTGAATTTTTTTTTAAGCATCATTTTGTAACCACTGCTATACTAATTAATTCTGGTAAGAATCATTAGTAAATGATAAAATTAATGAGTGAACAGTATATATACATCTCAAAGTATTACTCCATAAATTCCTAACAAATTATAAAAAGACAAAGGCACTTTTACGATGGAGCAATTTTACAATGAAGAGTCACCACCCTCACCACGTGGTCAAAGTTAGCATTGTTAATAGAGGAAAACTGACATTATGTTCCTCCTAACATGAATGTGATGCAGTAAAAATTATACAATCTGACCTATGCACTACTGTGACAAAAATAAATACATAAATATACACATCTACTCACAGAAATTGAAAGCCAGGACTCACACAGATATTTGTAGACCGATGTTCATAACATCATATTCAAAATAACCAAAGGGTGGAAACAACCCAGATGCCCATCAATGGAGAAATGGATAAACAGAATGTGGTATATATACACAATGGGAAATTATTCAGCTTTCAGTAAGAATGAAATTTTGACACATGCGTCAACATGCATGAATCTTGAAGACATTGTCTAAATGAAATAAATCAGACACAAAAGGACAAATATTATGTGTTTCCACTTATATGAAGTGGCTAGAATAATCACATTCATGGAGACACAAAGTAAAATGGTGGTTAGCAGGGCCTGGCTTGGAGCAGAATGAGGAGTTATTATTTAATGGGTACCCAGCTTCAGTTTAAGATGAGGAGAAAGTTCTGGAGAAAGTGATCACGGTTTCACGGCAATGTAAATGTATTTAATGCACTAAAGTCCCAGTGGTAAACTCACAAATGATTAAAATGCTAACTTTCATCATATATATATATATAACATATATAACATATATGTTATATATATATATATACACACACACACACATATATATTCTGTGACAATTTTAAAAATCTCATCATGAAGAAATAATCAGGAAATTTCAGATGTGGAACATTTTACAATACAATGGGCCTGGTGTGTTCAAAAAACAGCAGTGTCAAGAAAATAGAAACAGATGGAGGGACTGTTGTAGAGACTTAGTTAGATCAGTGGCAAAACTAAACACAACATGTGCACTTTAACTGAATCCTAAATTTCCTTTTAAAAAGCTATGAGATATTTGGGTGATAATTGGGGACATTAGAAGATGGATTGTATATAAGAATATATAGAATTATTGTCAACTTTGTGGTGATAGTATTTTGGCTATGAAGTAGGTATATGCTAAAGTATTTATGAATTGTGGTGTGATATCTACAACTTTCAAACAATTCAGCAAAATACAAACACAGAAAAAGAAGAAATGTGACAACATGTTAACAACTGGTGAATGTAGATGAAAAGTAGATGAGTAGCCATTCAATTTGTTCAACTATTTTGAAACTTTGACATTTTTTCAAAATTAACTATTTGGGTTAAGAAGTACCATTTGCTGACATGTGTTCATTTTGGCAAATGGAACAGGAGCAGGAAGCCCTCCCAGTCCCTACTCTAAATATATAAAAATGCTGGATAAATTTTTTTTTCCTTAATACATGGCGAGGCTTGAAAGTAAGAGAAAGAAAGCTCACAGAACATAAAGGCAGATTGTTGAATAGAAGCTGAACTGAACAACAGCCCGAGGGCAGCCAAACCAGGAAGATGTTGGATTTGGAGGCTGAAGAGAAGGATTCTCCCCTCCTGTGAAGAGGGTAGCTGAACTAACTTTCTGGGAAACCAGGAAGGACCCTCCGTATGTGGAATTTTATTTTTTTTATGTTTATTTATTTCTGAAGAAGAGAGAGACAGAGAGCTCGCAAGCAAGGGAGGGGCAGAGAGAGGGAGAGAGACAGAATCCCAAGCAGGCTTCACACTGTCTGCACAGAGCCCAACACAGGGCTCAAACTCACAAGCCATGAGAACATGACCTGAGCCAAAGTCGGCCACTTAACCAACTGAGCCACGCAGGCGCCGCACCATATGTGGAATATTTTTAATTAAAAAAAAAAAAAAAAAAGAACCTCACCCTCATAGAATCTGCATGGCTGCCAGTTTTCTGCCTAGAGATATGAGTGGGAAAAGTGGGGAAGAAAGCAGAAACCTAGCCCAGCCCCATGAGTGGATAGGAGCCAAGTCCCCACTAGTCCAGAATCTGTAAAATCCCAGCAAAAGTGACTAGGAATGAGCCCCACAGGAGCATCTTCACCATTCAGTGCAAGAATACAAGCTAGACTGTGGCAGAAACAAGGGAATTTATGGCTACTTTATGTGGTTCTGCTTAAAAAAAAATCTCAGCTCCCAGTTGAATGTTCCTAGAATTTCCCTTGGCTCTTTGCAGGAACTAGAGGGGAGAAGATACCTGACAGTGGTTGTGGCCTCTCCTCCCTCTGAAAAAATATTTTAACCCTAAGCATCAAATTTTTCTGCATGGCCTTCGAGTTCCTGATTATTAAACAATCAGTGTTATTTAGAAGAGGTAATGTAATTTTTTTTAATTTATAAGCAAAGGGGCACAGGTTGCTTCCTATTAATGTAGATCTCTGGATCTTTCAGTCATTCATGGAGATGTACCCTCTCTTCCTGCTTGGGTTAGGCATTTCTGAAAGTGACTTCTTCCCCAAGATCTGCCTTTTATATTCTGATGATTTACTGAAGAACATATTCTCCAGTTCCATGACCATTCTTTACCTCTTAGCATTTGCCTCATCACTGTTCTATAATCTACTAAGAGCTGCTTGTAGTTTCTAACATGTGACAGCTTGCAAGAATAAAGGTTGCTTATGCACAAATCCCTATTTAAAATAGCTCTGCTTTTAACTTTATCTTTTCTTTTCTTTTTTAATTAGGCTCCATGCCAACTTGGGGCTTGATTTCACAACCCTGAGATCAAGAGTTGCTTTTTACTTTTTCTAAAGTACTAGATATTGGCCTATTGAAATCCCATTTGGGGTATAAAAGAATGGAGATTGATGTTAGGAAATGGTCAATAACAATGGTAACCATATTTGGCTTTTTTTTCTATTCTTTCTTTAACCATTGCTCACCCCTGAATTGTGGCCTCCCCTGTATTCTTTTTCCAAGTTGGTCTAAATCTTGGCCTTTCTACTAGAACCTGCAATGACAGATGCTCACTGGCCAGTCTGTTCTCTTGCTTGACAAATATAAGTATCAAGAAACCTGTTTTGGAAGTGATTTGAAAACTTAATTTCCACCAGATAATCCTAACTCTGCCCCTAGAGATACAGCAGATCCCTGTGATTTGTGGATTCATATTTGCAAATTCATCTACATGTTAAAGTGTGTCCCTAAAATCAGTACTCCCAACAATTTCGTGGTCATTTGCAGACGTGTGCAGATGGGTGAAAATTTTGAGTAACCCAAAACACATTCCCAGCTGAGGTCAAACAAGGGGACACTCTACCATCTTGTTTCAGGTGTCATATTTTATACAAGTATCCTTTTTGCAATCTATCGAGCCACATTGTTTTGCATTTTTATGTGCTTTTTGTTGGGGATTTCACTGTTTAAAATGGCCCCTAAGTATACTGCTGTCCAGAGTTCCAAAGTGCAAGAAGGCTGTGATATGCCTAACAGAGAAAACGTGCTTTAGAGGAGCTTTGTTCAGGAATGATTTATAGCACTATTGGCCTTGAGTTCAATGTTAATGAACCAACAATATATATTTTAAAATGTGCCTAAGAAAAACACACATAAAATGAGGTTATGTGTTGATTGGTTGATAAATATGTTTTGACCAGAAGCTCCTAGAAGCCTAACTCTATATATTTCCCCCAGGAGCCATGGTTCAGTATTCATTAATTCAGTGTTCTTGGAAACTTTACAGAACATACCTATTGTGAATAATGGGAATCGACTGTCCTACTTCATGCTGATACATTGTTCACCTGTTATCAGAGAGAACAAACAGGCTCACATGGGTTTCTTTCTTCTTTCTTTTCTTTTTTTTTTTTTTTTTTGTAGATCAGATAGAAGGGGAAAGGAATAGATATTAGTGAAGAGGAATGGGGGAAATTTTTGGTTATAAATTGCCTTTGAATTTTTCCAAGTTCTTAATTGAACTACAGAATATTGTTCCCAGGGCATGATGGGACCCAGAGAACAGTTAAGAACATTCCAATAATAATCATCTTAACAACGACCTCACTTTCGGTGCACTGTACATTTTGTGAAGTGTTTCCATGGGCATTATTTCATTTGCTTTGCACTTATAGCCACACTATGAGATAAGGAGTGGGATTATCCCTATAAGAATTGAGAGTTAAGCATGGAAGAATTGAGAGGGAAGCAGATGGAACAGGCCTCTCCACTCATCCATGGCACAACTGAGAGAGTTGAACCAGACCCTTGGATGCAGCTTGCTCTTGCTAAGATACCACAGCTTTCCAGGAAAGCTGTGGTTCTCCCACCCCTTTTCTGCTCTCTCCTTAATTAGTGCATCATTCTTGACCCTCAATTTCATAATCCATTAAGCTAAATCATTGATTTTTAAAAACTTTTTTAAATGTTTATTTTTGAGAGAGACAGAGAGAGATAGAGTATGAACAGGGGAGGGGCAGAGAAGGAGAGAGACACAGAATCCAAAGCAGGCTCCAAGCTTCAACCTGTCAGCACAGAGCCGGATGCAGGGCTCAAACTCATGAACCGCAAGATCATGACCTGAACCAACATCGGACGCTTAACCTACTGAGCCACCCAGGCATGCCTAGGCTAAATCATCGTTAAAAAAAAAAAAAAAGCCCCAAAACTAAAATGTGTGTGTCTTGGCTGCACACGCAGTAACTTAGAAACATGCTGTTGTTCAATATGCATCTACTAAGGGCTGACTGGATGTCCAAAAGGCCAACTCCAGACAATGTGAACAGGAAAGTCAAGAAAATTTTGTTTATCTGGGAAAACAAAATCCACATACGTAAAGCTGAGTGACATTAGTTACTTTGGTGTGTAATCAAACCAACACCACTTAAATCATTTCATTTGGGACATACTGGTAGGTAGTACAAACTGGAGAGAGCTGTGAGTCGTTTGTTGTCAAAAGAAAAGGAAGCTTGCAGTGTGGAGTGCATCTGCACATCAGGACGCACTACAGCCACGTAGCGCACCTTAGCCTAGCATGTAAAGGTGCACTCCAGAAGATGGAGGGGTAAGGGAATCAGCAGAGACTTTATGAAGAAAGAGTCCCAATATCATTTTTATTGCCTGTGACCACAGCCTACAATCACTACTCAACCAGGGCTTTATCAACTGACATTTAGATACCTCAGGAGGCCTCGGAGCTGTTCTCGTGGGGTACCCCAGTAGGCGGAGGGAGCCAAGGTACCTTAAGTAGACTAAAGACCACATTGATCTGACCAGTGATTGACTATAGCCAGCTGAACTTGCATTTGAACGTGTAGTCCCTACTTTAGCCTTTAAAGCAATATCATTTTTATTTATCCTTTGTGAAACAATCAAATTACTTACTTTAAGAGACTATAATATGAAAATAGCTATTAATGGCAAACAAAAAGCATCCTTATGGAATAAACAAAGACATAAGCTAGTGCCTATCACACTGAAAAAGGCCAAGTATGACAGCCTCCACTCATGAGCCACTCCATTGGCTGTTCCAGTCCCAAAATGAGGTGGCTCTGAAGAGATAAGGCTTTACTGGATGTCAGGATTTAAAAAGCCCAGGGTTCAGCCTGTCCAGTGATCTGTGCTCAGAAGAACCCTGTAATACACATCCCTTCAAAGTAGTACATTTCAAGTTTTGGGGAATGTGGTGGACACTTTGGAAAAGTATCCCCCAAGATACATTTTTTTGCTTGCTGGGGCAGGGAATGCAATTATCTTAGAAAAATGTAAAAAAAAAAAAGGGTGGGACCCCCAAGTCTGTCTTCAGGTCATCTGCATAAGAGATCACATTATTCACATTTTCCTTCTTTACAGCTGGGAGCACAGTGGATACAGAAAGCTGGGCCAACAAGTGAAGCCCTTCGCTACATATTTCCCCATTGAGAGCTGCAGACTCAAGAGGCCATTGATGTACCCACAGCATTTAGATATTTTTATGAGCTAAAAATTCCCATCTGATGGAGCTAAGACTCAGAAGCATGAGAAGGGAAAGGCTTCAAATCCCTAAAGGAGAATATTTTTAAGGAAAAATTAGGTGCTAGCAAAGTTTGAAGGAGGAGGGCCCAGACATCAGGCATTTTTACTATGTTTTCATAATTGAGAAATAGTAAGATACGCATTCTCTTGAGAATTCAATGCCAGTTTAAAGGGGCAGGCTAATAGGAAAGCACTGCCACTCTCTGCTCCTTATCTTACCTGGGCAGATGAGGATAAAGACAACTAAACACTCTGAGAAGAAGATGTTTGCTGCTGCTACTGCTGCTACTATAATAATAATAATAATAATAATTATTATTATTATTAATCTACTTCCTTCATGCTGGAGAAATGTATTGACTTACTCATCTGATCAAAACCATTTTGGATGTCCAAAAGCCATTAGGAAATAATTCAGGGGAAATGCCCCATTGCACTCAGAACGCTTTCCTAAGCGTAACCAAGAGACTGGAGTTTTGTATGTTACGTAGGAGTGAGACTAGGAGGATTCCAGGTCTGCCCCCCATGAGGGGGAAAAGAAGAGGCAGGAGGGTGAGCGGCAGGTCACTCATTTTTGCCTTTCTGACAGAATGTGACATTTATCCTTACCACTCTGTCAGAGGCCTGAAATTCTCATGTCTTTACAAAATATTTTTCTATTTAGTTGAATCAGGCAGCACAACTACAATATGTCTTCTCTCTGTGACTGCCTTTCACAGCCTTTGCCTTCACGAGACTTAGATGAGGTTTGGGTGATTCATGGCGCTTAAACTTCTCCAGAGCACTTTTTCAATTGGAAAATTCTCCTAAACTGAATGCATCATCAGCACGGTTGTCCATGCATAAAAGAACTAGAAGCAAAACAATGAGCACCATTTTTTAAAACCTACGCTTAAGCCAAGAAAAACAGTTATATCACAAAATGTTAAAAGACCTTATTTTTCAGTTTCCAGGAACCTTTCATGGAGAACATGGCCTATCTTTGTCTTAGAGCCCTTTATTCTAGGCTTTCGAAATTACAAATAAAGGAAATAGTTTATATTCAGTTTAGCTTATCTTCAGGTTATTAACATGATATATAACAATAGGAGTAATGCCACCTGCTATATTTATGGAGAACTGATCACCCCTCAACCACATTCATTTTTTTCTTCATTCTTTGGGAAGATGCTTAGAAATTTTTTGTATTTTAGTTGGTTTTGCGTTATTATTTTTGTATTGTTTATCAAATAAGATAGTTCTTTTAAATGTTTTCATGTAGAACATGGCCTTTTGTGAAAATACAAATTACACTAATGGGCCCAATATTACCTGGAACTTCCAATTAAAGTACCTGCCTATCTTTCTGATTCATAAGTAAGCACTGGATGATGGAAAGAGTGCCCCAGTAGGAGTCAAGAGTTGTAAACTCTCGCTTCTCTCAATACTGACTCGGTTTGGCCAAATGTAAAATGGGCATCATAAAAGTTTTTCATCCCAATGTCAAAGCTCTATATTATTTCACTTAACAAGGATTTACTGAGCACTACTCTAAGTCAGGAGAAGCAGGCAGGGCACTGGTTAAGGACCACACTGTATAGGTTTGAATCCCACCTATACCTCTTATGTGTTATGAACATGAGTATGTTTTTCCATCTGTAAAATGGTACCCGCCTCCTAAGTTTGTTGTGAGAATTAAATGAGTCAATTTATGAATCTGTGCCTGGTACACACGGTAAACATTCAACAAGTGTTGTGCTCTATCAACATTGTTCTTACTGGTTTCTAGAGATATGAGACAAATATACAGCCCCTGTCCTCAAGAAGCTTACAATCTAATGTGAGGAGGATACATGAACAGAGGAAATCAGTCACATGATTCCTACAAGAGAAAACTATATAAGAATGGAGTAGAAATGCAGCCTCCTCTTGCCAGGATCAGATGAAAAAACTGAACCATTTTATGCTTCCAAAGTTATATTTGAATCCACAGATAAACATATGCTGTTGCATGGGGTCTTCTCCTTGCAAAATAAATATTTTCACACCAGTAGGAAGTGTAGAAATTTTAAAAAATTTTTAATGCTTATTTAGTTTTGAGAGAGAGAGAGAGCAAGTAGGGAAGGGGCAGAGAGAGAGAGAGAGAGAGAGAGAGAGACAGAATCTGAAGCAGGCTCCAGGCTCTGAGCTGTCAGTACAGAGCTTGATGCGGGGCTCGAACTCGTGAACCTTCAGACCATGACCTGAGCCAAAGTCAGACGCTTAACTGACTGAGTCACCCAGGCACCCTGAAAGGGTAGAAATTTTTATAATAAAATTTGAGATTATAATACATGATGTATAAATTAGAACTCTTTTACATGGAAAAGAAACTCGAATCAAATTCAAATCAGAGGATCCATTGCCTTATGTAAGTGAGAAATCAAAGAGTTCAGCTGCTTTAATAAGGTCAGTACCTCTCTCTTTCTCCTTAAGTGGTTCCCTCTTCATTCATGGTCAAGCCTGTCCTCCCCAAGGACTGGCATCAGAAAACTTCAGGCTTGTGTTCACCCCATCAAATAACCCCTGCATAAACAGAACTCCTCTTCCACACCAGCTGTAGCAAAAGTCCTAATCTGCCTCTCACTAGTCATAAGTCTGTTCCTAAACCCACAGGATGATAAAATATTCTGACCGGCTAGATTTGGGTCATATACCCACCTTAGGATCCCATCAGCACCACATAAAGTGAGAATGGAAAGTGGGTAGTTCCCACAAGGGAAAGGGATGGTGAATTCTATAATCAGAAAGAGGGTTCAAAACCCAGCTATAACTTTAATAGCTAGGTAAGACTGGGAAAGTGCCAGAACTTTCTGGAACTTTAGCTCCGACATCCAGAAAGGATGAGTATTGAACGACATTACCTCTCTTGCCAGGTACCATTAAAGTTCTTTAATTCCATCATCCTACTTTTCTAAGAAAATGGTTTATGAAATGTTTAAGGACATCTAATTCTTAGAAATAAATTATTCTATAAGAGGCAGTTTTTATGAATTTCCCAAAATGGAGCTCTGGCATGGAAGATTTAAGATGAAATGGAGTCAGATCTAGTTCTTAGGGTACAACTTCCTCTTGGGAATATCTTAGACACTAGTAAAATATGACTCAATTCATTTTATATTACTCTTTCCTTTCAAGGATCCACCCCAAAACAACACTGTCAGGATAACTATTTGATAAATTTTCACAGATTTTTCCTGGGGACATCAGAGGAATCCAGTACAAGTATTTTTTAATCCCATTTCACAAAAAGAGAAACTGAGACAGAGTTTAAGTTGTATACTAAACTGATATAAAAAGCTGAATCAGTTAATGGAGCTAAAACTAATTTAAAAATCACCAGCTGGCAGGGCACCTGGGTGGCTCAGTCAGTTAAGCATCCGATTTCGGCTCAGATCATGATCTCTCAGTTCGTGGGTTCGAGCCCCTCATTGGGCTCCATGAGGGGCCCTGCTTCAGATTCTGTGTCTCCCTCCCTATCTGCCCCTCCTCCACTTACGCTCTTTCTCTCTCTCTCTCTCTCTCAAAACTAAATTAAAAAAAAATTTTTTTTAATCACAAGCTGGTAACACACCAGCAAAAGTGACAAGATGAGATAAGACAAAAAATCAGATGATCAAATCAGACTCACACATATAAGAAATATATAAAATCCACAGTATCAAACTTTCCTAATAATCTGGAGGACACAAGTAAGACAGAAGGGAAGCAGGGACAGTTTCAGCACATCAGTTCAGTTCCCCAGATTATATTTTTTGTACATTGGATGACCTCTAGGCTCAGATCTACCAAGTGATGTCTCTAAGCTATGTATATTATCACATCACTTATCCGGAAGGAGTCATTTTGATCATAAAGCATTTCTATGTAATATTAGTTACATTGTTTTCATTGCATTTTCCAAGAGCCATGCCCCCAAATCCATAAATTCTAAGTATGTTTGCCATAATATATTCCCACGCAACCAGGTTCACTCTACTAAAAACATTTCATAGTTAAGGATATCTTTCTAGTAAATACCACTGTTTTGTTTGCAGGAAGTCTGTCTTTAGACCAAGTCACCTTATTTCTTCCCAAGGCTATCTCCCCTGTAACTTGAGAGAATGGCTTGCAGACTTGCTGCTTAACCATTTAGCTGCCTACAAGTAAATTCCAGCTCAAAGGACCTCAGTGGTACTGGAATGAAAGGCCAGGGTAGTTTCCCCCAATCCCATTCAAGCTGATTTGTGTTGCTGGAAAGTTTACCATATTCAACAACCACTTAAATGATTCCGTCTTGATCAATTTAACCTAAGACCTCCTGAGCCACACTGGAATCAATCTCAATTTGGTCAATTCTATGTAGTCCCTAAATATTCCAGCTTTGGGGAAGCTCTACAGATTATGTTTATGTTTACTTTAATTTCATTTATTTATTTTGAGAGAGAGGGAGACAGAGGATCCAAAGTGGGCTCTGCGCTGACACCAGAGAGCCTGATGTGGGGCTCAAACTCACGAACTGAGCTGAAGTCGAATGCTTACCAACTAAGCCATCCAGGTGCCCCAGCTCTACAGATTATGATCCATCTTGTTTAGTCCTTATTTTAGTGAAAAACGCTTAGATCTCTAGAAAGGGCTTGTCTTGTCTCAGGATAGACTGTCACTTACATGGTATAAATTAAAAAGCAACAAAAAGTTTCCTGACCCCAAAATATCATTGCCTTTCAAAGTAAGTGCTTGAAATATACCTCCTACTTTTGTCATATTTATTCTTCTGGGTTAAGCATTGGCCTTTCTATGCAATCATCTTTCAAATACCTCAAAAAATGAAATAGATTGGGTCATTTACACCCACAATAAACAAATAAACCACAGCATCGTCCTTAGAAATAGGATCTCCCAGAGCTACCTGCGTCTATCAATTGTCTATAGTCCTTAGGAAGGGGGAAGGAGATAGTAAAGAATAGCAAAGGGAATATGAAAGGAAAATGGCAAATTCTGAAGACAGATTTTAAATCAATTTTCTTTATGTTAATTACCATCATCTAAAGATCTACTTCTGACACAAAATATGTTTAGCCAGAGCATGGTAAAATTTTTCTGGTTTAGTTAAATATATCAAGGACCTAATACAAGATTGACTAACTATATATAATTTTTTTCCAGATTATTTTGTTTTATTACTATTTAGACCATTTATTTATCTTAGTAGGTAGGCATTTGCTTTATCTTTCAACATTGCTCATAGCTGGTGGCACATAGGTAAGGCAATATTCAGCTTCTAGCAACATCTAGCCCCCATTTTATTTTACTTGCCTTGGGACTGTTTGGTTTAAACAGGCCTGCTGGAGATATACTTTTACTTTAGAAGATTTTCCTATCCTTCCCCTTTTGACAGCAGACAGTTTGTGAGTATTCACAAGAGAATTAAAATCATAATATGCTTGACACCTTTAGAATAATCAGGAAAAGTGACACTTGCTTTCTGAAAGATGCCACAATCAAGACAGCCAGATATCCAAAAGCAATCACTTCCTAAATTACCCATGATAACCACTTACTTCTGAATGAAGCTATAGATAAAGCACCTATGACAATTCGACTAAGTCTCTTAACCTATCTGTGCCCAGATTCCCACCGTGAAATAAGGAAAATAATACGTAGGTTCTAGAGTTGTACTGAGAAGCCAGTGTGATGATATATATAAATAAAGTCCATGAAAATGTAATTTGCTGTGCAAATGTTATTTAGTCATTAACTATATATTGTCTCCTATCTGCCGGGCACTATGCTGTCCACTGAGAGTTCATTGATAAATAAAGCACAGTCCCTACTTTAATGAGCTTTCAGTCTAATAAAGGAAAGAAACAAATGGTGTATGGCAATGCAGTGGATTAAGTGCAATTGTGAAGGGATTGCACAGGGTTCCATGGGGGTAGCTGAGTCCATGGAAAATTAACCCACCTTGAAGACATGGGCCATATGCAGTAAAAGATCTCTGAGGACTGGGGTGGAGGGCGGAAATGGGCATTACAGACCACGGGAATAGATGCAATGTCCTGAGACAAGAAAGAGTGTGGAATCTTTGGAGCCCAACAAGTATGCAGGACAGGAGCATGGAGTGGCGAGATGAAAATCTGGTGGGGCCACATCATGATGATTATTTATACTCCTTTCATATGTGACCATTTGACCATGGCTCCTAGTAGACTGTGAGGTGTTTTAAAGAAAAATTTTAAAGGATGACATAGAGTCAAGATTTAAATATTTCAGAAATATTGAAATAGAAAAGATAGGACTTGCTCATTCAACAAAGATTTATTCAACATTTAAAATTAAAATGATGAAACTTCTTTTAATATGCAAATTACATGAATAAGGGAGAAAGAAGGTAATTTTTTCATGGATGTTTATAAGAAGGTAGATTTTTTTTTCTTGGTATTCTCAGCAATTAAACATATAAATTACAGTTTATAAGTTTACTTATGTTTCCAAAGTGCCAATATCAGAATCAACATTCTTCATCACATGTAATCCTGAGTCATTTGTAATACGATCTTTTCTTCCTACAGTGGGCAACATCTCTAAAGCTTTCAATAGGTGGCCTTAAGACCGAAGGCCATGGTAACTCTTTGGAGACTGCCATTCCAAATTAAGTTTAATTGAATTTTCTACTCCTTCCTATTTGAGCTTAGATTTCACTTCTTCCAGGAAGCCTTCCTTGAGTTCCTTCCTGCCCCCATCTCAGTTATGATTTCTCAAGTGTGTACATAGTGTCTGTGCTTCCACTTCCATAGTCCTCACCTCACCATATGGAAATTGTCTACCATTCATCTGTCTCACCCACCAGAATGTTGATCCCTGACGGTCATAACTATGTTTGCCATGTTTATTATTATCCCCTATAAACCTGGCACAATAGCTGTCACATAGTGACCTGTTTAGCTGAATAACCAAAAGAACAAATGAAGAAACAGGAACTCAAACAACAGTTGTTGGTTGATTGGCATTCAACAGTTTATAAGTACAGATAGAGCACCTACTCTATGCCAGGAGCAATGACTATGTTGAATTTATTATTTAAAGGACAATGAGGATGATCAGGTTTTTGCTGTTTTTCTTTGACCCAAATGAAGTAGCTTTGATAATTGAAAATGCTGGATTTTAACAGTTAGTAGGTAGTAAACAGCTTCAGTTTTCCCAAGATGGTCATCTTTGGAATGCTGAGAACCAAGTGATTTAGAAAACACAGATTAAAATAAGGTATAGTAGGGACACCTGGGTGGCTCAGTCAGGTAAGCATCTGACTTCAGCTCAGGTCATGATCTAACAGTTTGTGAGTTCGAGCCCTATGTCAGGTTCTGGGCTAACAGCTCAGAACCTGGAGCCTACTTCAGATTCTGTGTCTCCCTCTCCCTCTGCTTCTGCCCCACTTGTGCTCTGTCTCTCTCTCTCTCAAAGATAAATAAATGTTAAAAAAAACTTTTTTTAATGAGTAAAATAATATATAGTCACCCCATGCAGGCAAGGCTACCCACAGACACCAGGCAGAGAAGAGAGAGAACCCACAAGTCAAGTGAGCTTAATTTTTTAAGGTTTATTTATTTATTTTTTCAGAGAGAGATACAGAGAGCACAAGAGGTGGGGGGGGGGGCAGAGAGAGAGGGAGAAAGAGGATCCAAAGCAGGCTCTGCACTATCAGTGCAGATCAATGCGGGGCTTGAGCTAATGAACCCTAAAACCATATCCTGAGCTGAAATCAAGAGTTGGACACTTAACTGACTGAGCTACCCAGGCACCCCTTAATTTTATTTTTACTCTTGCAAATAATGTCACTGTGAAAGCTTTTTGTTTGTTTAACAATCTTTATTTCCAGCTTGTCATTAACATAGTTCATATGTGTTGCATCTATTATAAGGATATTACGAGGGTTACTTAGGCACCAATCTAAATCCTCCATAATTAGAGACAATAAGTATAAAAAGATGAGTGACTAAAGCAAGGCAGTGGCTGTGAGGATGAAGTGTGAATGAGTGTTTACTGGCCTACAGAAGAAAACAGAGATCTGGCTAGTTAGGAATTAAGAAGGATATTAAAGACTGGGAGTGTGGTGGGCAGGCATTTTAAATTACTTGATACTTGAGCATATTGGGGGCTGCAAAGAAAAATAATGATGAAAAGGGAAAGATGGAAAGTACAGAACAGAGGAGAATGGCTGGGGAATGGTCCGAGGGTTATGGGACAGGAGGGAGGAGACACCAGAAAGCCCTCTACTCCCAGTCAATGGAACCAGAGAATGCTGCCTTGGGAAACATCCTGGCAATGCTTAGAGGATGGTCCTCTAGGCTGATACTCCTGGCCCGACTTCACCGAACCCTGGGGTCATTCCAAGGGGTCCGGGAATCTAGAGGTTAGGCAAGCTGACTGAATAAATACCTTCTCCCACCTGTACCATTTTATAAAGCCCATAGATGCTAGTATTTAGTATTTAGTCATAAATACTAAAACACAAATTCACCTGAAAGTGTAGTGAAATAATTCTAAAAATACCATGTGGCTCTTTTTTTAATATTAAAAGGAGTTTATTAATTATTCTGAATGACTGGAATTTGAGGTCTAGATAATGTGGAATTTCTGATGATTCCTGAGATAGGCAATAATGTGATGACTGCAGAGGTTTTTGGAAGATTAATCTGACAGTAGTGGATCAGATGAATTGAAATGGGGAGAGAATAGAGGTGGGAGAGATTCAGACAAGCCAACCCCAAAAGCCCCTGGCCAACTTTTTGCAAGCATCTCTCCAGGCCACACATGGCTGAGACATACTGTCTCTTCCTGAAATTCCCTCTCTGCTTCTCAAAGAAGCAATGCTCCCAAGTACCTAAGCATCATTTAAAAGAGCAAACCTGTTTTGTTTTTTTTTTGAAACGTCTTCTCTTTTTCTGACTAACATTGGCTGCAGCATCAGAACAAAGGGACCTGTACCTCAGTACGGTCATGGCCACACTGTCTTTTCTAAAGTGTGTGTCGGTCTTAACTTTCTAGAACTGCGGGGAGAGCAGCCTACAGTGGCTCAGACGACAGCACTTGTGGCCCTCTAGTGGGGCTACAGGAGTTCCAAGTCGTACTGACTGAGACCAAGCACAGACAAAATACTAAACCATAGTAGGTGAATATAAGAATGTCTTAAGATATAAAGAGTATTTCCTATAAAAAGTCAAAAATACAGAAAACATACAAACAAACAACAAAAACTGAAGCTCAGACAATGAGGCTGAATACAGAGAAATTGAACATGGAGACAGTAGACAATAAAACAAAATTAAAGTTAAATAAAACACAAAAGAAAGATTAAAAGAGCAACATCAAAGTGGCCATCTGGTCTAAATATAGCTCACAAGACTGCATAATGAGGGAATGGGTGTCCTCTCCCAAAGGGCTGATGGCACAGCTGTAATGCCAAGAGTCATAGCATTTCAGGGTCAGCACAACCTTTTCCCTGTGGAGTCACCCCACCACATGCTTTGCTTGCTCAATTTGGGAATTTGGGGGGCAGTGGTGGCTTTGTTTAGTCAGCACTCATATTGACTGCTTCTAGAATATTACATCTCCTAGAACTTCACTATCTTTTCAAGCACAGCGTTAACAACTAACTGGATATCGTGATGCTCAGATTTGTTCTATCTGTACACTAATCAGTGCCTTCCTTAACCGTCCTGTTGGGCCCAGACGCAAAGCACACTAAGAGTTGTGATTCACTCACGCCTGTCACCCAGCTTGCTGTACATTCCTAGGTTACATTGACTCTGTGAAAGCCAAAGCTACAAGCCAGCAAGTTACACATACAGCTGTGGGCTGGTAGTAATCTTTCGTACCTCTTGCCCACAGCACACTCTCTCCCCGACAACCCCCAACCAATCCCCAACCCCCCCATTGCCCCTACTCTCCCTCACTCACTAGAAACCTAGTCTTCAGAATCCTCCTCTGTCCCAGAGAGACAGAAATCTATCCTGCCAAAATGTCCCATTCTCACTTAATTCACACCGAGAAATAATTCTCCCAGTCTGGAAAGTCCTCCTTATCTCTAACCTAAATCAAGAGAAGTTTTTTTCAGGCTGTTTCCTGAAATTCTATCCTCAGGGAAGATATATTAAAGCTGGCCATTGTCTTTTGTTTAAGAGCCCTCAGTGTCAAAGGTCAAAGAACAAGTAAATTTGTTCCTGGTCTTAGATAATCATCAAATGAATAGCTGGAAGTGATATTAGAAATCATCTCCAGCAACTACCTTCCCATTTTCACACCCCCCTCCCCAACACCGCAACTTAAAATAGGAAGGAACTGAGTCCCACAGAGTTGAGGTGACTTGTCCAAGGACACCCAGTGAGCCCATCAAGTTTTACCACCTCACTGCAGATTTCCTTGGTTCCTTTAACATTTCATCAGGTATTTTTCAATTACAAATAAACTCAGAAGTTCTCTCCTAAGTAACAAACTTTACCTAGATGATCGCAAACCCTAATGCACAAAGAGGCTCCTGGTCGTGAGCAAAGGGAGCCAATAAAGAGGAAGTGGCAGGTGAATAGCACAGCCAGTTTCTGAGTCCAGCTCTGTGTCCAAAGTCTGCACCGCTTGTCATTAAAGACTAGGGAGATATTGAAAGTGCTTTTAAAAGTTAACAGAGGGGCCCCTGGGTGGCTCAGTCGGTTAAGCATCTGACTTCAGCTCAGATCGTGATCTTGCAGTTTGTGGGTTCAAGCCCCGCATCCAGCTCTTGGCTGCTGTCAGCACGGAGCCTGCTTCGGATCCTCTGTCTCCCTCTCTCTCTGCCCCTCCCCTGCTCCCACTCTATCTCTCTCAAATATAAATAAACATTAAAAAATGGTTTTAAGTTAACAGAATATTTTTTCTAAGGTATTCCAATGCTTTATTTGTAATTAAGCTTCTGCATTAAATATTTCAAGTCTTCTTTAGGTAGAAGCTAATCTGAATATTGTCCCTTTTACCTAGAAGACATTGGAAAGCAGAAATCATATTTTTTAGAAGGGTGCCATGGGCAAATATGCACTGACTGCATTTTATTGGTTTGAATTTGACAGCAGTAAGTTAAAAAAAGGAACATTTTTCTCTGCTGTCAGTATGTTCTGCTCATGTTTACCACTGAGCTAACTGTACTTTGAAACCACCTGGCCACACGGCTGACCCAGATCCAGTCTTCATTCCCTTCTTCCTTTCCTGCCATACTTTACATAGCCTGGCTTTTGCCTTCCCGAAGTTTTTTGAAAGGTTGTTTTTATTTCCCCTGCATGTTAATACTACCCTTCATTGTCCACATTTCCAATCTCTCCTCAAAATTAATAGGGTCACTCTGGATTCTGATTCTACTCCCCAAGGATCGAGAATCCTGATGAGTCTGTTCTGCCAAGCTTTGGAAAGAGTCTCTCATTAGTTGACGTATTGTAGTCAAGGCTCTTTTCGTTACATGGAACATAAATTCTCTCATGCTGGATCAAGAAAGTAAGAGGAGCTTATTCAGAGAATGTGAGGAAATCTCAGATTCTGTAAGGGCAGCAAGTAAAATAGAATATTATTTCTAAAGTATTATTAGGTTTTATCTGTACTTACCCTCGTGCATTTAATGCCTCGGTCTTCTGTAGAAGATAGTTCATCTGAGTACTATTTCTTTTATAAGCGTCTAGAGAGCTTTGTTATTTGGGATGGGTGCCAAAGTCAAATGTGTGTCCCGTGGGGCCAAAGAAGGGAATTGAAGTGTGAGGCACAAAGGTGAGTCTGGGAAGTCTCTTCTCTCTGGTCTTTTTTCTTTCCTGTCTCTTTCTCCCATGGTATCTCTGTACCTTCTGTACCTTCTTTCTCATCTCTTAGCACTATTATTATTATTTCCTTATTCTTTTTTTTTTTTTTTAGCATCTTCATCGTTCTCTCTCCAAGAAGGTTTCCTATCCTTGTGGATGGATAGACTCAGTCCCTGAGTATACATGAACTCAAAGCTCCAGGGTTCAGAACCAAATCCCAACAACAATCTCTCTTTTTATTAATTCCAGTTCTCAGGAGGGAATCTGAATGGTGACTGGTCAGCCATAGGATTGACTCAACGGGTCTGGGCTGAGAGCCCATCTCTGGTTTAATCAGCCACAATGGGAAATGGATGTTTGAGGAGGGGCTGCTCTAACCAGCAGCTGTGAGGACAGTACTTTCACTAGAAAGGGCCAAAGCAAGGCCATCAACCACATGGATGTGGCACACTCCCCTGCCCTAGCATATGCAATCCTGAAAGTGTGTGTGCATACCTACATGTTTGGAGCATCCCTGTTAAAGCCGAGTACAGCTTTTCAAGACTTGGAAATTGCTTGAGACATGAACCTCCCTGAAGACTTAGTCTGAGTTGAAAGCCATTGTCTTAGCTCTTAAGTGAGATTCCCTAGAAACAGAGACTGAGATAGGGAGTTCTTGCTCGAGGGATTTATTGGGGGATTGCTCTCAGGAGAAGGGCAGGGGACTTCTGTAAGGGAAGTTAGTGTGTAGACCCCAGAAGAGGCAGCTATTGTTTATTTGTAGCAATTCTCTCTGATGCCAGCAGCATTCATTCAGTGTCTTAGTTCAAACTCTCAAGAAAGAATCTGAATGTTTGTTGACCAGACTATATATAATCATACGACACTTAGCCTTGCACTTTACAGTGTATTAAAGAATGCTGTGTAGAGGTGCCTGGGTGGCTCAGTCTGTTAAGCAACTGACTTCAGCTCAGGTCATGATCTCACGGTTCATGAGTTCAAGCCCTATGTCGGGCTCTGTGCTGGCAGTTCGGAGCCTGGAGTCTGCTTCAGACTCTGTGTCTCCCTCTGTCTCTGCCCCTCCTGTGCTCTTGTTCTGTTTCTGTCTCTGTCTCTCTCTTTCTCTCTCTCTCAAAAATAAATAAACATTAAAAAAATAAAAACAAATGTTGGCGAGGATGCTGCGAAAGAGGATCTCTTTTGCACTGCTGGTGGGAATGCAAACTGGTGCAGCCACTCTGGAAAACAGTATGGAGGTTCTTCAAAAAATTAAAAATAGAACTACCCTACGACCCAGTAGTTGCACTATAGGTATTTATCCAAGAGATACAGGTGTGCTGTTCAAAGGGGCACATGCACCCCAATGTTTATAGCAGCACTATTAACAATAGCCAAACTACGGAAAGAACCTAACATCCATCAACAGATGAATGGATAAATATGTGATACACACACACACACACACACACACACACACACAATGGAGTATTACACGGCAATCAAAAAGAATAAAATCTTGCCATTTGCAACTACATGGATGGAACTAGAGGGTATTATGCGCTAAGTGAAATTAGTCAGAGAAAGACAAATATCATATTCACTTATATGAGGAATTTAAGATACAAGACAGATGAACATAAGGGAAGGGAAGCAAAAATAATATAAAAACAGGGAAGGGGACAAAACATAAAAGACTCTTAAATATAGAGAACAAACAGAGGGCTGCTGAAGGGGTTGTGGGAGGGGGGGTGGTCTAAATGGGTAAGGGGCATTGAGGAATCTACTCCTGAAATCACTGTTGCACCATATGCTAACTAACTTGGATGTAAATTAAACAATAAATAAATTTAAAAAATAAAAATAAAAATATTCTTAAAAAAAAAATAAAGAATGCTGTGAATGCTTCACTTATATTTAACTGAAGGATATAAAAGTAATTTAATATTAGGAAATGTATTCATGTAATTCACTACAACAACATACTGCAAATGAAATAACATAAAATGATCTTGCTAAATTCCAAAGCACTTTGTAAATTAAGGCATTTACTCCTGATTAAAACTTACAGTATGCTGGAAATAAGAGTAGCTTACTAAAATTGACAATGGATATAAGATAGAAATATATCACAAATGCCTTACCTAAAAGTGAAACATTAGAACCATTCACATTAAAATTACAAGCTGAACAGTACTAATAAGACTTCTGTTCCACACTGTTTGCTACACCTCCATATCCCAATGTTTATTCATAAGGAGACAATAGTATCATTATGCAGATGATAGAATTATCTATCTAAAAATATCTAAAATAATTAACTGAGCAACTATTAGAACTAATAGATATAATTTAGTAAAGGTACTAGATTTAAGACCTAAATCCATAGTTTTCCCATATGAAAGCAATATTCAGTTAGAAACAAGAACAAAAAATTTCCATTCACAGTTGCATACAGAGAAGCAAAATACCTAAAAATTATCTTTTTTTAAAAATATTTATTCATTTTTTGAGAGACAGAGAGAGACAGAGTGTGAGTGGGAGAGGGGCAGAGAGAGAGATGGAGACACAGAATCCAATGCAGGCTCTAGGCTCTGAGCTGTTAGCACAGAGCCCGACACCCACGAACTGTGAGATCCTGACCTGAGCTGAAGTCAGACACTTAACCGACTGAGCCACCAGGTGCCCCCCCTTGAAATTATCTTTAAAGCATACAAGAAATATAGACAGGAAATACTTTACTGGAGGACATTTTTTAAAGGAACTGAGAAAATAGAGTAGCATGCCATCATCCTGAGTAAAAAACTTTCATATTCCAATGTTACCAACTTCCTTAAAGCAATTAATTAAGTCAATAAAGTCCCTTTGAGATTTGTTTGTGGTATCTGACAAAATTACAAAGTTCATCTGGAAAAGGAAATACACAAGAGCCAAAATATTTTGGGAAAAGAATAATGAAGTGAAAAGAAAAAAAAAAGAACAATAAAGTTGAATTTGACCTACTAGTTATCAAAGCTTACTATAAAAAAATAGTATAAAGTTAGAGCAATACAGTATGATAATGAAGTATATTAAAAAGATAAGTGAGCCAGAATAGAGATCCAGAAACACAGCCATGTATATATAAGAATATTTAGTATATGATAAAGATGGCATTTCAAAATAATAGGAAAGGATATAGCAATCAATTGGTTGAGACAACTAGCTACTCATTTGCAAATTGGAATTTATATATTGTATTAGTCATAAAAACATAATTCCAAAAACATTAGAAGCCTAAATTTTTAATTATGAAATATCTATGTAGTACAGAATAAATTTTACTGAGAGAGAGAGAGAGAGAGAGAGAGAGAGAGAGAGAAACCTGGTCTTTGTCTCAGTTCCTGGGAGGTAACCTCTAAACTCTTGGAATTTTCCCAGTGATTGAACTGGCCTTGTTATTCATGATGGGTCCCTCTGACCACACTTGATAATTTTTTCAATGATACATTATTTTTCTATCTTCAGAGTGGCAGAAAATAAAAATCCAGTATTGGCAAGGGTATGATCAAAGCAATAACCTCCTGAACTAGTCATGGGAGAATACTTTGATATAATATTTTTACTCTTGCAATTTGATATCTCACAAAATTTTGAATTCTAGGAATCTATACTGTAAAATCACTCACACATGTGCACCAAGATGTAGGTCCAAGTATGTTACTACAGCTGATTTAGTTCCAACAAAAACCAGAAACAATCTATATGCACATGCCAGGTTCTGTTTTACAAAATAATGAGTTAAATCCACATGTACTGATGAAGAAAGAGCTTTAAGATATATTTGGGGGGTGGGGGAGACAACTCACAATATAATATGTTTAAACATACTTTTTTATATAAATTATATGCTGCAATATAATGTAGGGAAAGCTGTATACGGATAACACTGACACTGTTAACCAAAGTGTGGAAGGCACTACAGACTAGACTTCTCAACTGCCCTCCCAGCCCCTTCTGGTAGGAGAGGTTGGAAAGAAAACACCACTGTGGTTCTGCATACGAATGAGGCTCAGCCTGTTAGAAGGACTTATAAGAGATTTGGGAGCACAAGCGAAGCAGAGGCAATTTCCCTGTCTGTCCGGGCTGTTTCTTTTGGCAAGCAAGGTTGTAGAAAGACTTTTTCCATAGAAACACTCCCACTTCCTGGTGTGGATATGCAGTTGTGGGGCAGCTGCCACAGTAGCGGATTCTTGGTTCTGGCTTCCTGACCCAAGGCTCACAGCTGCAGGTGTCCACCTTCCAGCTTGCTGCGTGTTAAGTCTGTTACAGCAGTGACCCTGGTAACTTCTTGAACTTGGGTCACGCCTACAACAATGAGTTGTTGACTCCTATGTCCCAAGGCAGGCTTGAAGGCAGTGGCTTCCCTAGTGGGTCAGTTCTGTACCTTTCTGCGTTCCCAGCCCCAAAATCTCTTTCAATTATTTGTGAGCACTTAACTTCCTATTAAATTTCTTCATGTTTAGAATGCCTACAGAGGTTTCTGTTTCCTGCACTTACTAAGTAAGAACAGTGGGATTGGTGCAGGGGCCCAGAAGTCTGCACACCAGGAGATTAATGGATGTATGTTTCAGCCAAATTCCATTTTGAGAAGCAATGCTCCAGAAAGTGAGTGCTTGCCTCCGGTCACCCAAATAGCATCTGAAACAAAGTTGGGTTGTCTTTTCCTAAACACTTCAAGACTTAGGCTTCTACTTAGATGCTTGGCAACAAAGGTGCCCCTACTGTATAACAGGGCCTCCAGTTAGCTGCATTAGAGCTCTGAGTTTATGGGACAGATGTCAAAAGAGAATTGCTTAACATATTTTGTGGAAAAGACTGAAATAAGCTGTCACCTGGATGCTTCATCCAAACTGTAAAGGGACTTGATTCCAGATGGATCTAAAGAACATTTCCACCTAATGGACAAGAAGGGTAAGAGTGGGATGCAGTTAAAATTTCTTTCTCTGGAGGCTGCGTGCAAGAGAGGAGCAAGTTTGAAAAGGAAAGTAATGAATGACGTTTGGGACATCATGAATTGGAGGTATTAGAAATCCAGCAATTCTAGAAGACAAAGATCAGTAACTAAACAGATGAGTTCATAACAATCACAGATACAAGAAATAATTCCTGTGATAACATAAAACCTGATTTAAAAATATTAATTGCACTACATTTTAAAAACCACCCACTCTTCTGGCACATCAGCTGTAGTTTCTGTAGTCCCATGAATGAGCTCTTAACTCTTGTAATTAGCTAATTTCGTAAGTATTGTATCGACTGTCTACCGAGTAGATTCTTTAGGGAAGAAATATTAACTAACAATTGACTGATATTTCGAATTTTCATTATGTTACATAATGTTTAGTTTCATACTAAGAAACAAGTTGCAGATGTAGGGTTTTTTCAGAATAGTAATCAATGTCAGTTTATGATGCTTATGGGGTTTTTTTTTTTTTGAGAACATAGAAGATTTTATCTGAAATCACTGAGCTGTCTTGATGTTTCTTGTTTTTTACATTTTTCTGACCAGTTACAAAAATTGCTTGAAATGTCATATAAAGACGAAGAATTCAGGCATGCAATAGATATTGACTTGTATATTTTTCACTAACATTTGCTGACCTTTTGGGTCAATATGTTTTGAAATTTACTTAAGAAGTCAGTATAACTTATTTCAGTTTAGATTTAAATTGTTTTAAATTGCCTGAATTTTTCCCTTTTTTTATAAATATAAAACTACTGCCAGACTATCTTAACATGTTAAAAACCAGTTTCTTTGGGAATTAGAAGTGTCCTGCATTATTATGGGTTTTTTTTTTCAAAATAATAGAAGCATATTTAAAATGACCCTTTGTCTTTCCCCCCTACATCTCATGTGCCCTTATTTCCTTTAAAGAACTATAATGTCTAGAAAGCTGTACAAACAATTAAGCTAAATCATTTTGTAAGCGGTTCTATGAAATGCAAGAGTGATTTTTTTCTTAAAGTCCAAATGTGTAACTCAGCTTACATGAGTATATAAGCATATTTTGCTTAAATTACATTTCCATCTGACAATATTAATTTCATCAAGGAAGCTTAGTATAAAATTAATTATAGCTATCATTTATGTTATTTCATCTTCCCCTTCCATTGAAGCTTCAATGAGAATTCATCAACTGAAGGGCATGATTCACATTTTAACAACAATAATAAAGAAAATAACCAAAACTACTTTTTTCCCCCTCCTACTAGAATTCCATGACTAAAGACTTATCTCTTAATGTCATCCAAAATGTAATAATATATTTTGAGGATCAGAGGAAATGCTTCCAATGGATATAATGAGAGCACATCTAGTTATATTCTCCTGCTGACAAAGAACATTTCAATTTCATTGACTTTGGTGAATAACCTCCTGTGAATGTTTGAGAAACAAGTTCTAAGAAAGAATCTGAACAGGCATTCAAATGCCATACAAGGATATCTGCTTACACTCTCACCAATTCCGGAACACTAAGATTTGTAATAAAAATAACCTCCACACTTCACAGATCTTCTCCCCAGCCCCGTTCCCCATGAAAGCTCATGCTGGCAGTGGAATAAATCCTTCTACGTACTGGCCATAGAATTTTATCCAGGTTGCAGGAAGCAACCGCCGAAGGCAATAACATCATATACCTCAGGTATCCACTAAGGTGAGAAATCCTTGGAAAAGACAGACTTTCTGGGGTGCACACAGAGGTGGATAGTGGTAAGGATTTCAGTTTTCATATCATCAGCTTCCCTTTGTGTTTTTTCCGAAAGCTGACCTTCCTGAGAACCTGGGAAGGATTATCCTTTCCTATTTATTTCCTATTATCCTATTTCCTTTCCCGCCCCACCCTTTCACAGAGACCAGACTGGGTCTCCATATTCGGAACGAAAGTCTTGCCTCTCACCCACTGTGTATTGAACTATGGTGTAAAAATTTTCAGAATGCCAAAGAACAGATAAATTCCAAATATCAGTATAAGCGAGGCCTCCTTTGATTATAATACTAATTCTAAGGTAGAATGGGGAGGCAGAAGTGAAGACAGTGTTCTTTGAACAGTCTCACCACCTCTTCTGCTCCCTAAATCAGTGTCAAAGGATGCAGCACTTCTGGAGGTGGAGGGGGGGGGGTGTCATGGAAAGACAAAGAAAGGATATGGGTAAAAACTGAAAGAGGGTCACCTTATTCCACCCAGGTGACAACATACAGCAAGATTCCCAGGTCTTATCAATGCATCATAGAATAGTATTTGTAAAACCAAACCAAACAAAGCAGAGTATGCTGGGAAACCAATCTGCTGCAAACCCAGCCCCTCTGGATTTTCACCATTCTTAGTAATAACAGCATTTGGTGTCATGATGTCAATCAGACACTTCCTGCGCCCCATCTGCCCTCCTCCAGGTCCACCCACGCACTCTAGACAACAAGTTGCACACATTGGTGTAACTTTAGTGGCACCTCATGTCCCTCACTTTCTACCCAGCCTCTCTGCTGCAGCCATGTAAGACACCCACATCTGATACCCACACACACACTAGGAAGGGAGGTAGTTAATATTCCATAGGATGACCCTTGACCAACAAAGCAAGAGCCAGAGGGTGAATACCTCTCCTGGGTGGATAGTTTTCAGCCATTTCCCAGGATTCATAGGGTAGTTAGCCGAATCAGCTGCCTTTGCCCACAGTGGTGACTCGGCTGACAACACATCCTGGGATTGGCTTTTCCTCCTTCCCTGTTTCAATCCTTTCTATCTCCGATCCTTTTATTCCTTGGAATCATGTCTCAAAACAAACCCCCTGCCTGCGAGCCCTTGTCCCAGGCTCTGTTGTGGGAGGGAGCCCAGGCCAGAGTGTCTCCACAGCATAATTTGCCACCTTTATGATTCCAGAAGAAGAGGTAAAAATTTCCATGATTACTTCTATAGAATGACAGTATATTTTTAAGTGAAAGCATTTATGGATAACAAGTAACTCAATGTCTTCTATTTTCTGATATTATTCACACAGGTAGAATAAACATTTTCATTAACCTTTGCCAAAACACTAGCTACTGTAAACAGATATTCATTTTTAATGTGGGCACAACTCTCCCACACGCCTGCATTTGTCAACTACTCCTGAGTTCATTTACTCCATGTACTTTTGGGCTTACTGTTAAAGAGATTGTGTTAGAGCTTTATACCATAAATCATGCACTTAGCAGTAATATTTAATTCATCTCTTAATTTGATGCATCTTTTAATTTATCATTTACATGCCCTAGAATTCATAGTGGCCATGGAGTTTTTAATGTCGATTTTTATAAAAATATAAACCTGCATTATTAAAAACAGACCATCCTCTTATATGCAGCTGTGAGACAAAATGTTTCCAAAGTGTATCCTAGGATATAATACCTTAAATTCTAGAAAACCAGCATCATTTAATTAGAATTGGTTCCTCTTTTGCAGATTCAAACCTGTTCGAATTCAACTATATTCAACAAAAATATAGTTATAAAAAATCATTTTTCGTCATGAAATAAAATTAGGATATACTTATATGTAATAATTCTCAAGTATTATAACTTTAAAAGAGTTTAAGATGACTTCCTCAAAAAGTTAAATTGAGGATTAATATATAGATTTGTGTTCAAAATCTATGGGTAAATTGCTAAAGCACGAAAGCCCAATTTTACAGAGTTGTTTTTTACCCCACCTTTATGTAATTTTAGCTCTACAAATAAGGGAACTCTAAGTTAATAGAATAATAGCTGATAAATTGTCATCTTTTTTTAAGGTAATCTCTACACCCACATGGGGCTTGAACTCATGACCCCAATATCAAGAGTCCCATGCTCTTCTGACTGAGTCAGCCAGGCAGCCCTATCTTATAGTCTTTCTAATATACTTCACAGATTGAGAAATCAAGTGATTTTAATAACTAGGTAACAAATCCTTTTGCCAATCAGATGGTTTCCAATTCTTGCCTTTTACCAAATTAAATGATCATTATGAAGTCATCAGCTGCTAAACAACTTAAAAATACTTTTTATTATAGATTATTACATTCTTTTGGGATGCATTGCCAAAGAACTTCGAATAACTAAATGATATTCCAACAGCAAAACTCCTCCCATTCCAGTCAACATTTGCCAGCAAGTTTCCTCAGTACCTACATCTGACTGAAAAAGGAAAGAGGGGACAGGAGAGAAAGGAAAAGGGGGGAGAGGAAGGGAAGGAAGGAGAGGAGAGACAACCAGAGAGAGAGGAATTTGAAGTTGAACTCTGTTACATCCTAGTGATAAATAATACTCATCTGTAGATTCATAAAGGGGCAAAAAGGGGCACCTGGCTGGCTCAGTCAGTGGAGCATGTGACCCTTGACCTTGGTGTTGTGAGTTCGAGTCCCACATTGGGTGTAGAAATTTCTTAAAAATAAAATCTTGGGGCACCTGGGTGGCTCAGTCAGTTAAGTGTCCAGCTGTTGATTTCGGCTCAGGTCATGATCTCACGATTCTTGAGTTTGAGCCCCACATCAGGCTCTGTGCTGGCAGTGCAGAGCCTGCTAGGGATTCTGTCTCTCTCTCTCTCCCTCTCTTTCTACCCCTCCCCTACTCATGTTGTCTCTGTCTCTTTCAATAAATAAACTAAATAAAATAAAATCTTAAAAAAAAGGCTAGTGAATGTTCCACACATCTTAAAGATGTGAAATATGGATGGGAGGGAGGTGGCAGTCAGGGAGTTAAGGCAGGGCACGAATGAACTTCAGATCACCTGGTGTTTTACGTTCTTTCTCCAAACACTTAAGCAATCTTGAACTAGCCTAGCAGCTAGGCTCCATCTACACATAATAGCCATCTCTACATTTGGATTATTAATAGCCTTGACGTCATTTTAATTTGAAAGGTCATTATGATTTTATTCTTCCCTTTCACAACACTCATTGACTAAAAGCTTACGCATGGACTGTACCCACTTCTCCCAGGAATCCTACAGCTTCGCCCCTCTAAAGAGAAGGTGCCAATTTTGCTAAATCTGTGTGGCTATTTTCAGTAAAGCCCTTCTCCAAGAGTTAAAGTGCTAAGTCAGAAGCACTTCCCTGCTTTCAGAAGTGACTCATTCTTCAACTCAAGACCTGAAGGGTGATGATTTGTACAAAATGTAATGTGTTTCAAAACGTATTTTTTCATAGATGTGTACATTTCTCTGGTAATGGTATGCCACATGACTCAAGTTGTGATGCATTTTTTTCTTCTCCCCAGTGGCATCTGCTTATAACCAACTTCTAAACATTGTTTTGTTGTCATTTGATTTTTTAATTTATTTTTATTTATTTTTGAGAGAGAGAGCGGGAGCGGGAGAAGGAGGGGGAAGACAGCAAGAGAGGGAGAGAATCCCAAGCAGGATCCACGCTGTCAGCATAGAGCCCAGTGCAGGGACCGAACCCATGAATCATGAGATCATGACCTGAGCTGAAACCAAGAATCGGATGTCCAACCGACTGAGTCTCCCAGGCTCCCCTGTTTTGTTGTCATTTATTTGTAAATGACACAACAGTACTTTGATTTTACTCCAGAAAGATAGGTTAAAGTTAAAACAGGCCTGGAACGATGTTGACACTTCAGCTGCTATAGTTTCATGCTGCTGTTGTTAAGAAAACTACATGTCCTGGAACTTGTAAGGGTCTATATTTTCATCTGCTTTTAATAGTCGACTTTTCCACATTTCAAGTTCTACTTCACAAATCTGTCCGCTTGACAACAGATTAAGGCTCCACCCATAATTGTTTAGTGGCCCACTTTTTAAAAAAAATTTTTTTTAATGTTTATTTTTTTGAGAGACAGAGAGTGAGCAGGGGAGGGGCAGAGAGAGAGGGAGACACAGAGTTCGAAGCAGGCTCCAGGTTCTAAGATGCCAGCACAGAGTCCAACATTGGGCTCAAACTCACAAACTGCGAGTTCATGACTTGAGCTGAAGTCAGACGCATAACCGACTGAGCCACCCAGGCGCCCCTGTTTACTAGCCTTCTTATATGAATCACTTGATGTTGACCAATGAGATTGTTCCTCTACAAATTCCAAATCCTACAATAGTTTAAGCATTATATATACTTTAAATTCCTCAAAAAAATCAAATTTTTTATCCTTTGTTATTACCTCAAATGTTTTCTTTTTCTCTCACATGCCCTCTGATTATGCTTTGCTTTGACATATTTATTCCATTCAATTAATTTAATTAATTGGACCTCCACCTACATTTCTTCTAACATCTAGTGTGACTTCATTCCTCTCCAATTACCACATATATTTTCATTTATCTCTTATTCCCCTCAAGGAGGGAAGGAGAGAAGGAGGGAAAGGGGGAAGAAGAGGATGAGAGGGAGGGTGGGTAGAGATGGGGGGAAAGAGGAGGAAGAGAGAGGGAGAGGGAGAAAAGGAGGAGGCCATCTACAATGAACATTGACAGTTATGAATTCCTCTCCATCCTTGGGCCACTCAAATGCCCATTCAGATGTTATGCCCTTCAAATCAATTGTGCTTTACTTAGCCAAAGGCACTTACTGATGACATCCATCCATACACATATCTCTCTCTTTCTTATTGTTACAGAAGTGAGTTATGCCTTCCTGTGCATTAGACTAGAACTAATAGAAAAGTGATATTAAAAATGATTACTTTTACCTTAAGCAAGTCCATCTTTCATGGGGTCGAGAGTAGGCTGAAGGTCTGTATATAAAGAATAAAGCTTTGCATGGCTTTGCCAATACTACAAAATGGTTTCTTGAGTTTCCAGAATTATTTTAGGGATGTGGAAGCTTTCAAGCTGCAATATCTGAAACCCCATTACTTATATACACAGCTGAGTTAAATATTATTTTTAAAAACCAATGACTTTAAAAGTAATTTCCAAGGAGATTATTGAAAACAATAATCTGAATTTAGCTTTTGACAAAGAAAAAAATTGTGGTCATTCTAATTTACATTACATTTCTAATATCTTTAAAATTATTTTAATTATAAAATTTTAAATATGCTCTCCAACGTGTCATTCTAAGATGTCATTTTAACAGTGACAATTTTTGAGAGGATTAGATTTATTCTCTATTCTCATACCATTTTTTACAGTAAGAATCATACCATCTTAAACACTCTTGCTGACTCATTCTATTTGTTTCTCTTTGGGGACGAGGAGAATTGATTTGTCTAGAAGCCAAGGACATTCATTAGAACTGATGGATTTTCAATGATGCACACCAAAGGCCAATCCACGCAAAATTATAAAATATTCAAATTTTATTTGTATTGCTTTAGTCCCCTAGTTTTGAATATTTCTTCTAACTTTAAAATGATCCCTTTTTCCCCTGTCAAAGTGCCCACGAACTTCATGCTTGCTCCCTGTTATAATTGCCTCTTGGGAGAATATTTGAGACTAATTCACATTAGAGTATAATTGATTGTTTTCAAGGTGTGGGCATGAGGACAGGGGCTGTTCCAGTTGAACTGAAAGCTAATCTTTAAACTAAAAGATTTGATTTTCTACATAAGAATTTTATGTGTGCATGTGGAAAAAGATGTTTTGACACAGAGTACTTTCCCATCATTAAAGTCAACCTGCATTTTCTAGTCCATTGGCCATGGTGCAGGCTTGTCTACCCTACATAGGATCCTGCCACTTCTCTAGAAGGAGATCCCAGTCTGCAAACTGCATGGGCCAAGGCCAGGCTGCCCTAAGATGGGTCACTTTGGCATGAAGATTATTTTGAGTTAAAAAGCCATCAAAAGCCAACAGATTCAGGAAAAGCTTTCTACCTCCCCTACAACTGCCTGAAAAGAATTTAGACAGAGGACCTGCTCCAGAAGAGAGCTATCACCACAGAGAACTACATTAAACTATGCACTAGGTATGGTAGATAGAGAGGAATCTAGCAGGGCCTATTTGATCAAAAGTCCTCTATGTCCCATTGTTTTCGGGAGGTCCAGCAAACATTGGTTTCCCAAACATTTACTCTTCCTTCATCTTCCTGTGAATTGCATTCTTTCTCTTTGAAGTACCAGACCCTTACCCCCGTCTCCTTAGTTCAGAACGACATATATACCTCATTTTGTCTGTCTTTGGAATTTCCCTGTTTGTGTGGATTTCCTGTGCACATGAAATTAACTTTTAATTTCTTTTATTATTCTATCCTACGTCAATGTGATTCTTAGTCCATCTAGAAGGACCTTGAAGGGGATAGGACATTCTTGCTTCCCAACAAACCCTTGTGCCTTCTCATAAAACTGCTGGTATTTGCCATCAATTGAAGATTTGGAATTGCAAAGGAACTATGAAAGAGGCTTTCATTCTTTTTTTATATTTATTTTTTTTGAGAGGGAGAGAGAAAGAATCCCAAGCAGGCTCCAAGCTGTGAGTGCAGAGCCCAACTCGAAACTCAGTCTCATGAACCACGAGATTGTGACCTGAGCCGAAATCAAGTCAGACGCCCAAGGTACTAAGCCACTCAGGTGCCCTGAGGCTTTCTTTTTTTCCTTGTCATTCATTTGTTCACTCCAGAAGAAATTTAATGACCACCTACTGTGTGCCTGGATGGACACTAAGTGCTGTCAATATAGCTGTTAACAAGAAGTAGTCCCTTAAAGAAGATAAATCTAATGTGAAAAGTGAGAAATGAACCACTAAATTGCAATACAATAAGATAAAGGGTTTGTCGAAGGGATAGCAGTATTCTCTGGAGGAAGCACAGAAGAGCACCTAACCCAGCTCAAGGAGGTCAAGGAGGGCTTCCTGAAGGAGGTTAGAGTTCAGCTGACCCCCCAAAGACCAGTTAGGGTTAGCCAGGCAAATAGGAGGAAGAATAATATACTGAGAAGAGTGGGTGAGCAAAGACTATGAGGTTGCAAGTGATCCTATTTCACTTAGAAAACTACTTCCAAAACAGAGCAAACAGGGGAGCAAAAAAATAAAAAATAAAACAGGGGGGCAGAAGGGAACTAAGCAAAGTCAAGGCTCAGGTCTTGGAGGGCTTTGTAAGGCACTGTAAAGAATGCAAACTTAACCCGGAGGCAATGGAAAACAACCGTAGGAGTTTCAACAGAAAACTGACATGGTCAAATCTATATTCTAGAAAGTTCACTCTGGCAACAGTGTGGAGATAAGATTAAAGATGAGCAAAACTGGATTCAGGCATGGCAGTTAGAAGGCTGTAGCAATAATGCAGGTCAGCCATATACCAAAAGCCGGAACTAAGGTGAGAAAGCCAGGGTGGATAAACAAATGATTATAAGCATTATTAGATAGTAGGATCCACAGTACTTGGTAATTGAGCAGATGGGGTGGTGATCAGGGAGAGAAGAGCCAACAATGACAAAGGAAATGTAGGGTGTAACCCTCCTTGATATGAGAATCCAGGAGAACAAGTTGTTTTCAGAGGGGCAATAATGAGTTGAGTCTGGGTCATGTTATGTTTGGGTTTCCTAAAGAAAGCCTAGGGCATACTGTGACAGGTACTATCCGACACCAGGGGGTGCCAATCACATAGACCGCAATGAGAATGACCTCCCATCGAAGGGCAGAGCCCAAACTGTCCAAAAGTGTCCGGTGACCTGACTCAGGAAGAGATTCTCATTGAAGATGAAGACTTTAGGGTTATCAGCACGTAGACAGTATTTGAA
Source organism: Cryptoprocta ferox (assembly GCA_028646485.1). Lineage (NCBI taxonomy): Eukaryota > Metazoa > Chordata > Mammalia > Carnivora > Eupleridae > Cryptoprocta > Cryptoprocta ferox. The sequence continues at coordinate 49,102,826 of CM053566.1, read as the reverse complement.
GCTCAAGAGTAGAAGAAACTGTGTAAAATAAGAGGGCCAATTACCCAATGAAACCTAGATATTTCCTGAACAAGCAAAAGAAGAGAAACCCACAAAAGAAATCAAGAAGGAGGAACCATAAAAAACAGAGAAACACGAACACCAGGGGAAGAGGTACTTGCAGTTTAGGTAAATTGCCAGCAGGTGGAGTGTGGTCTCTTCCCAGAATACGAAATTCCTGCAAGTGTATTAAGCTGGCAAACATTAAGCAGAGTATATATAGGTCATTTGGTTCACAACTCTTTGCAGACCTGTAGACAGTGGGGGAACAGGAGTTCCATGGTATAATGTAGACACAAAAGCACTGATAGAGAAGAAAGGAACTAGATTCTATTCCCACTTTTTTTGACTCTAGTAAAGCGACCTTAGGCAAATCTTTATCTCTCTTTCCTCAGTTTCTACATATTCAATTTAAAGAAGTCAGGCTAAGTGTTTTAAATCCCTTCCAACTGTAACGGTATAATAAAAGATAATAACAATAACTAACATGTATACAGAGCATATCTGGTAGATGCTGGAGATTAAAAAAGAAAGAAAGAAAAGAACAAAGAACAAAGTCAGTCCCTGGCCTTGCAGGCCTAACCCTCTAGGTGTTAGATATAGTTGTAAACTGTAGTCATAGTAATACGGCAAGTGCTATCATGGGTGTACAGCCTGCTAAGGAAGCAGAGAGAAGAAGCTAACTGCTTTCCAGTCTTCATGAAGGAGATGATCCCTGAATGAACTTTACAGTATAAGTAGGAGTCTTCAAGAGATCATAGTGAAAGGAACCTTATGCAGACTATATAGAATGTGCAAAGGTCTGGAGGTATACGAAAGCACTGAATGTTTGCTTCAATATGGCTAAGGTACGAGTGCACGGAGGGCAATAAGTGCAATGGAAAAGGGAACACAGACCAGAAAACTCACTGCAGCTCTTACATACTATAGTAGTATACGTTTGAACCTTATTTAGTTAACAAACACTTCCTTAGAGATTGACGTGTGCCAAGTACTGTTTTAAGTGTATTATGAATATTAACTCATTTAATCCTTGCACAAATCCCTATGTAATAAATGCTATTGTCACCACCCCCTCCATTTTACAATGAGGAAATTGACAGAGATTAAACAACTAACCTTTGTATAAACTTAAGCCTGTCAAGGGTGGAGCTAGGGTTCCTATTGAGCCATGCTGGCTCCCAAATTCCTACTCTTAACCAAGCCTTATGCTCTAAGGGGATGAGTCAGCAAAAGGATCTTCAACTGGAAATAATGAAGTCAAATTTGCACTTTAGACAAGTCCTGTGTGGGGGCAAAAAGGCTGAATTGGAGAGGCAGGTGGGGAGACACTGGAGGAAGAATTATTGTTGCAGTATTCCAGATAAAACATGACATGTGTTCATATTAAAGAGCAGGAATTTTGAACAGGGAGAGATTTAAGATATTTAATAAGAATTCTTTGTAGACCCAGTGACCAGCTCAGTGTATAAGAGCAAGTGAAATCTAAAATGATGCCCAGATTCCTGGCTTAGAGAACAGGGTGAATGATAGTGACTTTAACTGAAAATGAGAATGGAAGAAATTTGAACATACAGGGTAAGAAATATAAGAGGCCATTGGAAATGTAGGTTGAGGAACTCAGGAAGAAAGTCTGGGTATCAGCTTGGGAATTATTAAAGTGGATGGTGATTAAAGAAATGGAAATAAGGTGGGTTAACAGGAAAAAAGGGTAGAAAAAAGAAAACAGAAAGAAAAAAATCAGAAACTGAATGTTGAACAAACTGAATGTTGAACAAGAGGAAGAAAAAATGGGGTATGAGGGAACTGTAAGGCAGGAGGAAGGCGAAGTAAGAGTGACACCACTTTTTAATAAATGCTGCCTTTTGTTTCCAAGAGATTATTTAGAGTTATGTGCTAGAATAAAGGTATAAAAGTATGACGTTATCTGTCTATAACTAGTCCTTTCCAGGCAGGGATCATATCAAATTCATGTGTATTTCATCATGCCTGGAATAATACAGTCCCTCAACTAACACTTGGTAAATTAATCTTAATTTGTAGACATTGATGTTTTAATAGACTTAACTTTCTCTTATTTCTCTTGTGTACCCAGACCATGTTAGCAAAAGATCTCATCCAGTTTTCCAAAACAGAAGACCAACAATATCTTGATTTGGTTTGCTAAAATATTAATTCTTAAATGCTCCCCAAACGAACACGTGAACTATAGGTCTAAATTCTAGATCACCCCTTTAAAGGAATCACAAAGCATCTCTACTCTTTGTTGTACAAAGTTCACACAGAAAGTATTGGAAAAGCATGTTCATTGCAGTCACGCAAATCTGATTTCAATCCACGGGTCCTGGGAAACTTGCTTATTCTTGCTATGCTTCAGTCTCCTCTGCAACATGGTGACTATGATATGATGTACTGTATAGGGCTGCTGGATAAAATGAGATACACAGAGGCCCTGTGGTATTTGCTGTCATAAAATAGATGCTCAGGAAATATTAAATCTTTGGCAGTATTGTGACCCTGACAATCATTTTCACGGTAAGGATTTGCATCTGCAAGAACTGATCCCCAGAAGTTCAAGGCTGCCTCTGAGCCTGGTAGACCTGCAACGTCATCAAGGGCCACCAGGTGGTGGTGGTGCCTCTTAGGGGACCCTAAGGTCAGGGGTTCTTCACATCAGGGAAGATCATTTCTCAGTGCCTAAGCATCAAGTTCTGTTTCCTGTTTGCTTCTTTCCAAGGTGCTATACCCTTACTGAAATAGCAATCTCTACAGATAAGACAGAAATAATTCCACGTGTGCATTTAACAATAACAATCGATATTATATATACATATAATATATATTATTTGAAACAAGACTTAGTGGAAAAGAACTACTTAGGTACACATCACATAACTTCCGATTCCTTTAAACTGCTTTTAATCATTTCTTAACTTAATCTAACCTTGATTTTAACTCCCTAACATTAATTTTGATTCTTTCTTATGTTGGCAGAAGGCGAATGGCCTCTGGACAGTGCTTAACCTTAGAATTTGGCAAACTCCATGGAAAAAGCCCTCGGTCCTTTTCACCTGCTGGGGGATTAAATACCCTAATTAAGAGGCTTAGGCGAGCACTTCAGCCGGTACTTACAAGAAAATCTTGGCCTCTAGATGCCATTTCAGAGCTTGGCCCTCTTCCTGCTGCCTGTCTTTGTCCACAATGAAATAGAAAATACTTGCTGGGTTCCCCAAGCTCCGTGACCCTTGACTTCTAGTCAAAACCTGGTTACCAGAGTTACCTTGGTTTCTGCACAGTCTCCCTGGTTCTCTGTGCTCCCTACCAATGCTGTTCTACATGAGCTGTCTGCTTCCTGGTGAGTGCTTGCAGAGGGTCAGGCCTGGAGTGCTGTGTGCTGAGTGCTTGCACAGGGTCAGGCCTGGGGTGCTGTGTGCTCCACGGTCCCTGGCATCCAGCGCCCATGCGAGCCCTCTGTTTATAGACGTCAAACATGTTCCCTCCTCCTTTCACACATTTAAACAATTTTGAATGCTAAATACAAAAAAATGTTTAAAAAAAACCCTTTTTTAATGGCATCATTGTTTCTAGGGCAGTGAAACTACTCTGTATGATACGCTAATGGTACATACATACCATACATTCGTTTAACCCATAGAATGTACGCCAAGAGTGAACCCTAAACTGTGAACTTTGGGTAATAATGATGTGCCAGTGTAGGTTCATTGATCATAAGAATGGACCACTCTGGTGTGGGACGTTGATCGTGAGAGAGGTTTGTGTGTGTGCAAACAGGGGGGCTGTGGGAGCACTCAGTTTTCTTCTCAACCTAAACCTGCTCTAAAAAGTAAAGTCTGCTTTTTAAATGTCATAGTTGTAACAGTTTCCACTCTGTCATGTAGGTCCTTAGGCATCCGTGAAGAAGGAAACAGGAGGCATGATCGTTTGCGTGTGGTTATTCGGTCAGTATTAAGGATTTCCCTTGTGCTGGTGGCTGTGTTAGGGGAACATCAGTGAACCAGACCAACCAAGCCAGCTCCTGCCCTCGGGAACCCCACAGTTGAAAGGAAAGGAAACACATTAAACTAAGTCACCCAACTGAGTACTTAATTCCACCCTGGCAAATGCAAAGAAGGTACCATGAGAGGGTTTCTGAGGTGGCAGCTGGAAAGGGCTATTTCTCTGCCCTTGGCATTCATTCCCATTCCTTCTTCAACAGCAGCATGCTGAGTAGCTCGTGGTGCAGTTGAGTAGTTGAGTTAGTAGAACGGTATCAGTTCCTCACCCCCTCCTCTGCCCCAGAGAGCCGAAGTGTTACTTCGATGTTACTCACGATGCTCCTGTGAGCATCTCCAAGCTAACACTTGTGCTAACCTCGGCAGGGCCTCTCAGAGAAAGTGCTGCAGTTCAGAAAGCTTCTCAAATCACCTCATACCTATTAGGATGACTACGATAAAAAAAAAAAAGTTACAAAGTTTAGCAAGGATGTAGAGAAATTAGAATCCTTGGATACTTACTATTGGTGGGAATATAAAGCACAGTCACTGTGGAAAACAAAGTGGCAGTTCTTCAAAAAAAATAAAAATAAAAATGGGTTTACCAAATTCTCCAGCAATTCCCTTTCTGGGAATACACCTGAAAGAATTGAAAATAGGTCTCAAAGAGATATTTGTACACCCATATTCACAGGAGCATTATTCAAGACAGCTAAAATGTGGAAGCAAACCAACTGTCCATCAATAGATGAATGGATACGCAAAATGTGGTGTATACACACAATAAAATTGTATTCAACCTTAAAAAGGAGGAAAATCCCAACATATCCTGTAGCATGGATGAGGCTTGAGGACAACATGCTAAGTGAAATTAGCCAGTCACGCAGACATACACACACAGATACACACACAGACACACACACCAAATACTATATGATCCCATTCATATGAGGTATCTAGAATAGTCAAGTTCATAAAGACAAAAAGAAGAATGGTTGTTATTAGGGGCTGGAGGGTGGAGGAAATGAGGATTTAGTGTGTAATGTGTATAGAGTTTAGTTTTATCAGAACAAAAGTCTTGGAGATGGATGGTGGTGATGGTTTTACAACAATATTAGTGTACTTAATTCCTCTGAACTGTACACCTAAAGCTGGTAAAGATAGTAAAGTTTACATTAAATGTATATTTTACCACAATAAAAAAAAGTTATTTATTTTGAAAGAGAGAGCAAGCATAAGTGGGGGAGGGGCGGAGAGGAGAGACAGAATGCCAAGCAGGCTCCGCACCATCAGCACAAAGTCCAATGTGAGGCTCAGACTCACGAACTATGAGATCACGATGGGAGCAGAGATCAAGAGTCCGACACTTAACCAACTGGACCACCCAGGTGCCTAAACAATAAAAAATTTTTGAAAAAAACCAAAACATCCATATGGCAAGAAATTACAACCTCCTTTAGCTGCCCTCAAGCTTCTAATCTACCTATCCAGTGATGGCAATTGCAAAAAACCAGGCAGAAGGTGACCAGACACTTTCTTCATCTTCCTCCTCTATTTGTACTCTGTCTCTCCCAAAATAATTTTTTCATTTGGCATGTAACAGAGAAAGGGTAAACATGTAGAGGTATACCAAATAATAGGAAATTGTATCTTGACATGGTTCACATCAGACTCGGCAATCCCCACCTTTTGAGAAGACAGAGGTGTGGGGAAGGGGGCAGTCTCAGGTGTTGCTAGCAGTAGGTGCACTGACAGGACCTTTTCAAAAAGTGATCTGCCACCTTCCAACAAAACAAAAATCATCCTTAACTTTTGACCAAGCCACTCTACTTCTGGAATGTTTTTTAGAGATGTATGGTGGGCAAAAATGTCCATAAGGATGTCAGTTGCAGCACTGTTTAATATGACAAAAAGAAATTGATAACCTAAATGTCCATTGATCAGAGGATGGTCGTATAAATTATGGCTCACCCATACAGTGGAGTAGTATTCACTTGTCAAAAAACAGTATGAGGTAGAGCTGTATAAATGGAGTGGGAAGAGGTCTTTGATATACAAAGTAAGAACCATAAGTTACAAAGCACAATGTCTAGAATGATCTCATAGTATTTAAGACTCAAATGTTCACATAGGTGTTTTTAAGTGCATTTTTTTAAAGTCTGGAAGGCTGTGCGGATGACCAAAGTGGGTTACTCCTAGGGAGTGAATTTTGAAGAAAGAAGCTTTCTTTCTCTGTATGATATATTTTCATTTAGACTATTGCCTATAACAAGCATGTATTATTAAGGAGAAAAAATTTAATAAGGTAATTTTTAAAAATTTTAGCTGCTACAGAACAGGAAAGTAATAATAGATTCATCCTTAATATCAATGCTGCTTTATGACTGATTTCAAACAACCCCTTCCTTTTCAGAGCCCCCGTTTTTCCTCTGTACTTGGCATTCTGAAAAAGCAGGTGTCTGGAGATTGAGAAATGCCGAAAAGAGTGCACAGGAAGAGACAGGAGATGAAAGAGGAAATTATCCAAATAAAAAGCAGTCATCAAAATTGTTTGAGGGGGAACCTGAGTGGCTCAATCAGTTAAGCGGCCAATTCTTGATTTCTGCTCAGGTCATGATCTGACGGTTTGGAAGATGAAGCCCCACATTGGGGTTTGCGCTGACAGTGCCTGCTTGAGATTCTCTTTCTCCCTCTCCCTCTCTGCCCCTCCCCCACTCTTCATGTGTGCTCTCTCTCTAAAAATAAATAAATAAACTTTTAAAAATTATGTTTTAGAGAATTTCTAATATGGTAAAATACATATAATAAAAATACATAATTCAAAGATGTATAATTAGTATGATCAGAACTAGAAAAAAGAAATAAGTGGCTTCTCCCAGCCCCCAAAAGGATCCTGGAGGAACATAAACCAAAATGTTAACAAAGATAGACTGGACAGTGAGACTTTAGATGTTTCATTTCTTCACATTCTACATTTTTGAAAATGACCTGATTACTTTTATCATGTACACAATCACACTTTTATTTAAGATAGGTCTATCACTTTCCAACATTTTGGAAATTCCCATAATACCACCACAAGTACAGATCCTAACACAAAGTATATGTGTGTCTCATTCTAAAACCATGTGTGATGCCTGTGTATCTTGATTCTGAGAAGCCCATTAAATTTGGAGCCTCTCCTTCTCTTTGTAATAGGGCATCTTGGAGGTTCCTTTATTTCTGTAAGGAACACAGTATAAAGAAATGAATGTCAATGGGCTGTTTGGTCTGTGATTTGGGAAGATTTTATATAATGATTGTTAAAAGTATAATTAATTGACCTTTGAACAGCACAGGAGTTAGGGGTGCAGTAAAAAAAATCTGCAAATAACTTTTGACTCTCCCAAAATTTAACTACTGATAGCCTACTGGAAGCCTGACCAACAACAAAAACAGCTAATTAATGCATATTTTGTATGTTACATGTATTACATAATGTATTCTTATAATAAAATAAGTTAGAGACAACAAAATGTATTAAGAAAATTATAAGGAAGAGAAAATATGTTTACAATACTTTATAATTTACATTTACTGTATTTATTGGGGGAAAAAATCTGTCAATAAGTGGACTTATGCAGTTCAAACCTGTGTTCAGGGATTAGCTGTACTCCCAACCTCGGGGTGAGAGCCCAGGACACAATACAGAGGGTCTTTATTTACATTTCATTCATAAAGTCAAAGTGAAGAATGCTAAGAGTTTAACAAAATTAATCTCAGCCCCCAAATCTCTTGCTTTAGATTTACTGAATTTCTTTTGGCCAGAGGGCACTCACACCCTCTGTTTTCTGGTGAGAATTTATGTTGGCCTGCTTTTCTTGGTTTGGTCTGTTTGCTAACAGTCACCAGCGTGCAAGCTCCCTCTATAATTTCTTGTAACATTTTTTTAAAAAGAATAGGGCCTCAAATGCAAGGTTTCACTATAAGGTCTCAAGTTCCACATAAAGTGGAAAATTTTCAGTACCAAAGCATGCCAAGAAAGGGTGGGGCTGCTTGACTCCCTTTGACCATTTATAAGCCTGGGAAGATATCGTTCTGTCCTTGTAAGTCAGGTTTCCCTGAAACTGTCACACACCCAAGAGAAGATGGGCTGGTTGTTTTCTATATTGAAATCTGCCTGAGTCAAGCCAGCAGCTGTCCCTAGATCCTTCCTCATGAAAATTGGTCAGAATGGGACTTTCAATTCCTACTTGTGTCCTTCAGTACTCATCTGCTGCATTCTACAAACAATCCTCTCTACACACCATACACCTGAAGACCAATGGTTGATGTTCTTATCTGAGTTCAGAAGTGCTAGTGCTTTTTATTAAACTTTCCCCTCCTAGTACCAGAGTTCAAGATGTTGTCACTGCTGTTTGTTTTTCTTTGCTTTATTTTTTTAAATACTTGACTTCCAGTAGCCCAAAGGAAGGAGGAGTGGAGACATTATCCTGACTCTGAACCATGAGCTTTCTATACATATAGTATATTTTATTTTTCTTTTAATTTTCACTGCAATCTGATAATGCTATAGATGAGAAAACTGAAGTTCAAAAAAAAAGTTAATTTGTCCAAGTTGAGGCCATGATGATATTAAATAGTAAAGTCAAGCTTAAATCAATTTCCACCCAAATGTCATGCTTTTCAGTTCTACCACATTGTTTCTAATACTTTAATATGAAAGAAAACTAATATTTATTAGACACCTATAATATGCCAGATGTGTTATAGATATTAACTCATGTAATTCTTAACCAAAACCTGTTCCAGTAGGAATTGTTATCCCTACCTTTGTGAAAAAACTGAGGTTCAGAGAGGTTAAATATTTGCCCAACATCACATGGCATGCTCAAGATCCAGGATTAAACCCCAAGTCCCTCTGTCTCTTGCTTTTCTGTGGCATCATATGCAGTGTTTTACATGGAGTCATTTACAAGAACAACTTTATGAGTTGGGTACCGTGATCATTCCCATTTTACAGATGAGAAAAATCCAGTTTAGAGAAGTTAAGTAACTTGTTCACAAGCCTATTAAGTGTGCAAAAGAAAAAATTAAGACCCAGGCAGTTTAACTGCACTCTTAACCATTTAATGAACTGTCTCCCCAGAAACACTTTTAAAGAATCTCTGTTCTAGGGTGCCTGGGTAGCTCAGTCGGTTAAGCCTCTGACTTTGGCTCCGGTCATGATCTCACGTTCATGGGTTTGAGCCCCACATCGGGCTCTGTGCTGATAGCTCAGACCTGGAGCCTACTTCAGATTCTATGTCCCCCTGTCTCTCTTCCTCTCCCCCTCTCATGCATGCTCTGTCTCTCTGTCTCAAAAATAAATAAAACATTAAAAAAAATTTTAAGAATCTCTGTTCTAACAGAAACAAGGGAGAAATATTTTTAGGTATGCGAGGTAAAAAAAAAAGTACTTTTTAAAAAGAGAGAGAAAGAGAGAAAGGAGAAAGAAATTATCTGCTAAATTAGAATTGGTTACTGGAATTTCCGACTCCTCCACAAATACATCATGATATTATCAATTGATATTTGCAGAAGTGTTTATTAGCACACCATCTCATCCTCTGAACTGTTGCACTAGTGAAACTTTGTGGCTTCAGAGGAAAAGGAGGAGGGTTCTGGAGCTGTATAAATAAGGAAATTGTGCAATGAACCATGTGGGTGGTGCTAAGGCTTTTAAGTATCCAGGCCTCCTGAATCTTGGGATGAGCTTACTCATCCTCAGTGTTCCGGGTCAGGGGAGACCTGTACCAAATGAAGGAATGAGCCATCCTTCATACCAGAGGCCAGGGCCATTGACCCACCATCAGGAGGGCATGACATTGGAATTGCCAGTTCAGTAGTGGTGATGGATTTGTACTCATCTCTGTGTGCGCTCATGGGTTCCTCTGGCCCATTGTGAGCAATGACAGGTAACTCCACAGGCACCAGGATTCAAGGGGCTGTGTTGTTGTGATATATGAGATTAGCAACAACCTTAGCTACCTGAGCCTAAGACAAAGAGAAAAGGGCAGGTTCCCATATAAACTTAAACCCTGCGAATGTGTGACCCAATTTCCCTCTGGCTTTGTCTGTGCAATTAAGGGAAGAGATAAGAAACGATTATAAGAAGCTGTGTTTTTAATGTCAGCAACAGCTCTTGTTTCCAGGAATGGGATAAAACAGAGAGCTCAAGCAGAGTGCCCTGAGTCTAGTCTAAGACAAGTTCTTTTCATGGATATGTGTTAGATTTATATGCCTCCAACTTCTGTGCTTTATAACAAGGCCATCCAGCCTGAATGCCCTCATAGTGAGACAGAGGCAATATTTCCTTCTGGTGGGAGGCGAGGAGGCAGAAGAAGGGAGAGACAGCCTTATTATGCAAAAGAGCTATAATAAAGACTGCTTCTCACCACTGCAAGTGGCCCTTTGAGAAGATGAGTAGTGAAGGAGAGCATGCAAAGGACTAGATGCCTATTTATCTAATAAAAGCTGATTACAAGCAACAGGTGCACTAGCATATAAACTACCTTAGAGTCATCAAGAAATTCTAAAGAAAGCTGCATCAAATTGCAAATGATATGACTTTCATCTAATGATAGATATTAATTATACAGGGAAGATTGCAATAGGTCCATAAAATGAGTGTTTGCATCCTCATTATTCAGTATTTCATGCCATGATGATAAAGCAATAATGACAGAATAATAAACAAGCATCTTATTTATTTATTTTCCTTATTGAAAACTAGACTTTGAAAGTCAAATCATAAAGTTTGTAAGAAGCAGGTAAAAGATTCTAAGAACATCTATAAAAGAAAGGTGAGCAGAGATGTTGGGGTGAGAAGAATAAAAAAGAGATCAACCAATAGATAGTTTTTTCTCTATGACAAACACACTCCTAAACTTGTATAAGAATTAAGATGGCAATTTTGCCTTGCTGGGGACACCAGCACTTTGTTGATATGTTTAAAAATGCCGAAACTCTGGGACACCTGGGTGGCTCAGTCGGTTAAGCATCCAACTTCAGCTCAGGTCATGATCTCACGGTTCGTGAGTTCAAACCCTGCATTGGGCTCTGTGCTGACAGCTCAGAGACTGGACCCTGCTTCACATTCTATGTCTCCCTCTCTTTCTGCTTTTCCCCTGTTCATGCTCTGTCTCTCTCTCTCTCTCAAAAATAAATAAGCATTAAAAAAACTTTAATACCCAAACTCTTTGAAAGAACAGTTCCTCTATGTGACATGGTGGTAGGGGAGACTCATGAGGTCCAATGTCATGTGCACAAGGCACCTGTCACATCAGTGACTGCTGCTAAAGATTCTACTCATTCATAAGCCCATGATGGAGGGCAGAGACAGGCTGTGTGAGATGAAAGTGGGTGGGAAGAGAGCTGGAAAGATGGAGATTTCCAGCAAAGAGAAGTAAGAGCAGGAAGTGGTGGGGGGAGAAACAGTAGGGAGTGGTACAGGAGAGCTGCGGAGAGCAAACACAAGTCCACGTGTGCCAAGAGACATCGAAGACCCTTCTGATGACAATTTCGTAAATGGCACCTCATAAAAATTAAGAGCACTTGAGAAGGAAGATATGGTGAACTGGACAGAGAACAGTAGCAAAGATTGATTTACCTGGAATCCTAAAATAACTCTCTTAGAAAACACTCTGCCTGAAGTACCCTGTTTTGGTTAACACAACATAAATCTCCAGCCTCTTGCCAGCCAGCCAGCCAGCCAGCCAGCCAGCCTGCTGTCTGCCTGCCTCTGAGCACTTCTCAATGCTTTGAACCCTACTCAGTTTAATATTTTGATAGATATATTTTTCAAAACACTGGCAAGTCTTGATTGCTATGACTCAACTTTTTTTTTGTCTTAATGGAGAGGATGAAGTAAATGCTCTTTTCTATCTCAAATAAAATAAATAAATGATCTGATTATTTACCCACTCTCAATTTTTCTTTGAATACTGTCTAGAGACAAAGGTAAAGGAGTCATATTAGGTGTTTAAATATTATATTTTTTGTGCCCAGATCTGATCTCATCTACTTCATCTGGTTAGTGGTAAGAGCATGGAAAACCAAACTGGAAGAGGTAGAAGGTAGATGAATGTGGAAAACCCTTTAAATTAGGTCCCACTAATTCAGAAATTGTGATAAATCTAACCTTGAGAAAAATTTTCCTTCCATTTATTTTTTTCATTGGCAGTGAAATTAATAATCTGAAAAAGGGTTGCAGAAACACTGTGTGATCTACCAAAGTGAACAATTCCTCGTTCTGCTCAGATCTTAATACCTATACATGTCTAAGTTTCAAATGGGCAAACTGTAGCCTATTTTTCATGAACACAGTCATGAAATAAGCCAGTGGTAGACTATTTTTCTTTTTCAAAATTTGGACTATCTATCTTCTATTTATAAAGCAAAATAAAAATCAGGCTAGATAGAATTCTTTGTTATTTTAAAAGTATACTCTCAACTTATATACAACATGTATGCTGCTATGTTCTGAGATTAAATTTTTTATTTAGCATCACTTATCTTATATCCAAGGAACAAAGTCACTTTATTCAGGAGACTCTCAGATTCCCTGAACTTCAGTTAGATGAATGCGGATCAAAAGACTTAACCACCTTCTGGAACACTAGTTTTTACATTCACATGAAATACTTGCACAAAAAACAGGTGTCAAGATGATTCAGGGTGATTATATCTCCTGAGTAGGAAGAGGAACAGTCAACAGAACAGAAATGTGACACCATGACATTCTTGCTCCATCCTCACTCCGTAAATATCTAAACAGCAAATATCTTCCACATCATTGGTAAAACTTGTCACTCACTCTTCTCTATCTAAATTGCATAGTTACCCACTGACCGATCTGTATTCTGGAAGATATGCGTGTCACTTAACACTTTCCCCAAGCTATCACATATATAAGAATTCAGGAAGGGAAGCCGAGGTCCTATCTTTTTCTTCAAAGTTATGCCTTGACTCATACACTCACATTCACTAATTCATTTGTTCTATGAATACTTACTGGATACTATTACACACAGAGTAATTAGAAAATAAAAGCCTTAGACTCCCCTCCCCCTAAGACCTATGTAGTCTGGAGAATCTGGGTTTGAGATGGCAACTGAAACAAGATTTGAATGAAGCAAACATAACAGGACAGTATGTAAGAAAGATAGAAAAACAGATATACTTGTTTTCTATCTTTTTTATAGGGAAGTGAAATCGGGTGAAGGAGAAAACTTTTATTTGGGGATAAGTGAGAAAACCTTTAGAGGATACGGTGGTTGAGATGGATTTGCAAAATTGTTTTTCACTCAAGATAAAAGTGAGCTAGCTCTCCAAGTGAATGAGAAAAGTGACATGGGAAACTGAATATGGGGTGACGTTATGGCAGTGCTTTGAGATTTAGGTACATAAGGGAAAATATTAGCAGATACATTTGGAAAAGTAGACTATTCAGTCAATAGACATTTGCCAAGAATCTGTTATGTACCAGGCACTCTACTAGGCACGGTGATAAGATTGTGTATAAAGACTTTCCTACCCAAAGTGGTCACTCTAAGCCAGCAGCATTGGCATCACCTGAATCTTATTATAAATTAATCATTTCAGACCCCACTCTACACCTAATGAGTCAAATATGCATTTTAACAAAATCCCGATGTGACTTTTATGCACATTAAGCTTGAGAACAACTGGTGATACACATCATCCACATTTTATTGGAGGAGGAGAAAGGTAGTGCAGTATGATACACGCTGTGAGAGAGATAAGGACAGAGCACATTGAGGTAAGCAAATCAGATCAGATGGAAATGTCATGGGGGAGATGTAGTCATGCAGCTGTATCACAAATGCTGCACAAATACACCACCATATAGTCAGACTGTTGAAGATATTTACCAATAACTGGAAGTAACATTAATTTGTCTTGATTGTCCTTATATACCAAGATCTGCTAAATCAATTATTTTACTTAATCCTTCACCACCACTTCTTTGGTACAAGCTACCATCATCTCTTGCCTGTACTATGTAGCAGCCCCCCGACTGGATGGTGAGCCCCATTCACTCTGCCCTCACCCCAGGGTATTATGCTGCAGCCAGAAAAACCTTTCCAAAACATGTATCTGAGTTTGGCATTCACATGCTTAAAATTCTTAGGTAGCTTCCTATTGCTTCATTCCTTACCATGGTGTCCCACCTCCTGTCACATTCCCCTCCTGGCACCCACTTAGGCACTTAGTGTTCTCCACTCCAACCAACAGGTCTTTTTTTCAGTCTCTCACACTCTTTACCTCCTCTTACAACAAATAGTTTATGCTGCTCCCCCTTGCATAAACACTCTTCCATTTCCCCCTTAGGCTGGTTAATTCTTGCACGCACCTCAGATCCCAACTTAAATGACCTTCCACCAGAGCAGTCTTGCCTGATCTCCCTAACAATGTCACATCTCCTTCTTGGAAGATTCCTTGATAGCCCTTTTCACAACTGCAATGTTATGTCACCTACTAATCAATTAACTGTCTCCATCTTGAATTAAACTTTAACCTCCAACAGGGTAAAGGACCGAGTCTGTTTTTGCCCACCACTTTCTTTCCCTTAAAATGGTGCTGGTCCACTGTAGCCACTTGAATGTTTGTTTAATCAATTAGCTAATTAATGTAGAGAGTATTTCTAGATAGAAATGCTGATGGTCATATTTTGGCCAAAAGGCCACAGGAAATGCTTCAGAGAGGTTTAGTGAATTGTGTGTTTTTCGGAGTAGGAGATCCCTGATGGTGACCAGTGAGCGGTTTCAGCATAGCAATACCACCAAACTGGGTAAGTTACGTGGTGAAGAAATGGAGGCAGGAATGTGGATGACCTGATTAACAATGAAGAAGAAACCAAAATTAAAAGCAAAGCTCAAAGGAGGTAGCAAAGACAAAGGAAGAGCTAACTGTAGAGTAAGGAAGCCTCGGGCATATTTATTGGAAGCACAAGGAGCAAGAAAAGAAAAAAGATTGACATGGAAGAAAGAAGTATATCATCAATGGGACAAGAAGACAGGAGAAAGTAAGGTGACACCACGGTGGAGAAATTACTCTTGAAATAGCAGCACATTTTCCTTTGATACAAGAAGGGAGAAGGGAAGTAAAAATAGAGAAATTTTGGTTTTGAGAAGATGGATGGCCTTGAACAGTCTCACTCATGATCCCTCCATTACCCTCCTTTCACTGTATGCTCTTTGACATTCCTTACAGAAGGAAAGGTCATTCCGAATTCATATATATATTTCTCTTCCTCTCTTTTTTTACAGCCCCTTCTCTCTACTTCTCACCTTTGTCACCACCACCACCAAACACACAGCCCTGGTTCTGTGGACTTTATCATCCGTAATAATGATTCTTTCAAACTGTAGTCTAAACTTGTAAAACTAAAACCCTACTGGAATTGTTCATCATTCATTTTTGTTAAGTAAACAAATACTTATTAAATACCTACTCTGCTCTAGGCTTTGTGCTAGGATTTAGAAATATGAAGATGAATAAAATATGGCACTTGTTTTCAATGAGTTTACAATAGAGCATACATTGAATCACGTTTAAAATGGTAAATATAAAGGAAATGTGTAAACCAAGGGTAGAGTAGTAGAGTGGCAAATTCTAACTTGGAGATCTTAGGAAACTTCATGAAGAAAGTGGCATAAGCTATGATATTTAGTCCCGGGGATTTGAAGGCAGAATCTGGAGGCATCACAGATTTCAGTTTAGCGATAAGGAGTCTATGACCTGAGAATATAGTGGGGACTCCCCAGGAAGGGGCAGAATTCATTCATTCAATAAACATTTATTGAGTACTTAGTGTATGGCAGGCACCACGCAAAGACAATGCCTGACATGAGCTCCCTCACATGCTAGTGGATGTTCTTTGACCCTTAGCAAAACTGTGAAGGAAAACTATAACTCAAGTGTTCCCATCCCTACCTCCACTTCTGAACCTTCTGCCTTCCCTACTCATGGAGCTCTTCATCCTCACCTCCTCAATGCCCACTGGGATTCAGGAAGTACTTTGGAGGAAAAAATATAGCTGCCCAAGGTACTGCTAAATAAGAACTTTTGCACACATCCAGCCTCTGAAATCTATCATCAACAACAAAGGAAGGCAATAGCATTCCCATTTAAAATTCTTCCTCAAACAGGATTTATAAAAAACAATGATAATGAAGACAACACACTAATAAGTGCAGCTAGCACTTACTGAACAATTCACTGTGTTCCAAGTTTCAGGATAAATGTTTCAGATGCATTATATCATTTAGTTCACATAATAATTTTATGATGTAAGAATAATTAACTGGATTTTACAGAAAAGAAGACTAAGCCTCATACTATTAGTAAATAGTGTCTCAGACTTTCCTGTTTGTGGCTATACTTCTTCCAGGCAACCAATCAAGTCCATTTTTACTGACTTTCACATAAATTATGTTGAAGCAAAGAATTGGCTCAGGCCTTAATTAGGAATGGCCCTCTCTAGGTGCTTCTCCACTTTAAAGATAAACATGTCCAGATCAAGAGCTCGCTAATGTTGTCAGTAAAGGTGTTTTAGATTAGAGGGGTCTTCCCAGCACCCATCAAATAATCTTGGCTATGGTTGCCCAGAAGTAGAACTGTCCATCCCTTCTACCCATGGAACTGAGGTTGACTCTGCAGTTTCAGTCACCATAAATATAATAGGTAGAGTATCTATTTCTTTTACTACTGACCACATAAAATGTTTCATTTCTAATGGATTTTTAATAGGTCTTAAAGACTTTCCTTTTGTCTAGCTCTCAGTAATTGCTGCTTTTTGTTATTCCTCAAGCAGTTGCTTTGACATTCTGAAGTCATCATACTTAAGATATGAGCTGCTTGGTATTCTATTCCACCTAATAATGAATGTTACAGTAGGTAAAATAATAGTCCCCCAAAGACACATACATCCCAATCCCTGGAACCTATGAATAAGATAACTTGCATAGCAAAAGAGACTTTGTAGATGTGATTACATGAAGAATATTGAGGTGGGGACATGTCTTGGATTAGTTGGGTGGGCTTAATGTGGTCACAAGAGTCTTTAGAAGAGGATAGGATTCAGAGAACTGCTGGCTTTGAAAACAAAGGAAAGGGCTGCAAGCCAAGGAATGCAGACAACTTCTATAGCCTGGAAAAGTCAAGCCTCCTTTGAGCCTACTGAAGGAACCCAATGCTGCCAACACCTTGATTTTCGCCCAATGAAGCATATTTTGGAACTCTGACCTGAGAACTGTAAGATAATAAATTTGTGGTAATTTCATACAGCAGTCATCGGAAATTAATTTAAATACCTTTTATTCTTTTCCTGTTTTTGATACTTTGTGACTGGAAATGCTATAGGCAACATAAAATGAATTGAACAGTGTATCAGTAGCTTCCAATTTCTTTCTCCAAAGTACTCACCTGACAGCTTTAGAATGCAGTCCTCTATTAGTTATTCCCAAACGTGAGTGTATCAGAATCACCTGGAGATTTTGTTAAAACACAGATTACTGAGTCCCACCCCCAAGAGTTTCTAATTTTACTGTTCTAGGAAGAGATCTGAAATGTATTTCTAACATTTCTTCATGCTGCTGGTTTGGGGACTCAAGAAGCCCTGTTGTAGTCTTGGCTGGGGAATGCTTTGCTCCAGGAGAGAACTACGATGGTAACAGACATGTCAATCCCACAGGCGAATAAAATGCAATAGGACCTAGAGTGGGTAGGGATGACACCACACTGTTAACTCTGAGAATGGGGGTGAATTCTGTTATTCAATATAGTACCTTAGCTCTAAGCTCAGAACACAGTGCTCAGTGAATAGTTCTTTATTATTATTATTATTACTGGGAGATAATAGGCATATAACACTATTTCCATTTTAGGTGTGCAACATAATGGATGATTTCTGAATAAAATGACAGCAATTCTTCATTCTTTCAGTTACTATTTATTGACTGTCTCCTTTGTCCCTTTGTCCGCATCATTTTATGTGGTCTTTGGGAAAGGTACAGCAGTGAATCAAACGAGCAGGAATCTCTCTCCTCATGGTGGACTGAGGGAGATAAAAATAAACCAAATCAGTAAATGACAGGGAATGTTAGAAAGCGATAATTGCTGTGGGGAAAAATAATAAAGCAGGGAGGAGTATCAGGGCTGGAGAGCAGGGTGTAAATTTAAAGAGTGTGGGCGGAGTGGGCCTTTCCTGGCTCCCACCACACCCTACTAACTCGTTGAAAGAGAATCCATTCCCTGAGCTCCTGGCTGCAGCCCTGCAGGATGGACACCAAGAGACTGCAAATAGAGAGAGAACATGTGGTTCGTGTCTTCTAGGAGTTTACAGCCAGAAGGCCCAATATAAAGGATGGAAACGCTTCATGCTGGCCCTGCTGTGCCCACCCTCCAATTACCAAGAACCTAGAGATGGCTACAAACTCAAACCATTCTTCCAAAGTAAACCTGGGGCGTCCTGACAAAGCCAGTGGAGGAAACATCAACTCCTTTTCCACTTCCGGGCCAGTACTTTCCCAAGCTTTAAAATAATAGTTGAGAGATAAAGAGGTTTATAATGTTTCTTACATTTTCATTTACATTTGAGTAAGAGTGTTTTTTTTTTTCACTCCCAAAGCTCTCCTATATGTCATTTTACAGGATCAAAAAGATGGGAAGAATTTACAGAACTAATTCACTTGACAACTGCAGATAGAATATGACTTATTCTTCCAAGACAAGTGGATGGAAATTATAAGATCCTCAGGTGTCTTGAGGGAGGGAATTGAGAAGAATATCTAAAGTGATACACAAATTTTTAAATATTTCAATAAAATAATGGAGCTAACTAAGTTCTTCTCTTCTTCACCAAGATGATGTTCTTCATCCTCTATTGGGAAGATGTGCCCCTTCCAATTGAAGCAGCCTCAAGAATGAGCTTCTGAGAGGTACTGGCTGGCTCAGTCAACAAACCATGTTACTCGATCTCAGGGACGTGATTTTAAGACCCATGTTGGGCCTAGAGCTTACTTTAAAAAAAATTACTGAAGCTTCCTATATATACTGGTACAGTATAGCCACAATGCCTAGAAAGGTTCTTCTTTTTTTTATTTTTAATATTTTTTGAAGAAGAAAAAGCATGAGCAGGGGAGGAGCAGAGAGAGAAGGAGAGAGAGAATCTTAAGCAGGCTCCACGCTCACACGCAGGGCTTGACATGGGACTCGAGCTCATGACCGCGAGATGATGACCTGAGCCGAAATCAAGTCAGACTCTTAACTGACTGATCCACCCAGGCATCCTTATAAAGGTTCTTCTTGGGTCAAAGCAAATTCATTTATCCATTTCCTTTTAAGTTATCTCAGTTTTTTTTTCTTTTTGTCTTTGTTTTATTTTGAGAGACAGAGACAGAGAGTGAGTAGGGGACCGGGAGAGAGAGAGGGAGACACAGAATCCGAAGCAGGCTCCAGGCTCTGGGCTGTCAGCACAGAGCCTGACACCAGGCTCGAACCCATGGACTGTGAGATCATGACCCAAGCCGAAGTCAGATGCTCAATCAATTGAGCCACCCAGGCACCCCTAAGTTATCTCAATTTTTAATATTTGTTCTTTTCCCTAAATTATTTCTAAACTATTAGCTCTCAAACTTTAATGCACATCAGAATCACCTGGAAGGTTGATTGACACCAGTTGTTGAGTTTCATCTGTACAGAGGGTTGGGGTCGGCCCCAAGATATCCAGGGGTGCTGATGCTGTGGATGTGGGGATCATACACTGAGCTCTTCTGTTCTAAATAAAATTGAAGGGACTAGTTGAAATTGCTCTTATTGACCATTATAATAACCCATCTACCTTAAGAGAGCAATAAGTAAACATCGTAGTTTCTCCTCCAGGAAAAACAACCCAGTCAGATTTAATCTTTTAATTGATATCCTTTTCATCAATTGTTCCTTTTTCCTAAGTTCTCTGGGGGGATAAAAGCACCCTGAAAATAAAGAAATTAAAATTGGACACCAGGTATTAATAAGAGCCTAATAGAAAGTGAATTAAGTGGAAACAATCTTCTCTAGCTCTTACAAATAACTCACTAATTTAAAAATATCCAAGTATCCTATTAGCTTTTTAACTTAAAGCACAATATTGCTTATGGGAGACCTCACTAGGCTACTCACTTTGTCAAGCAAAAAATCCACTGTTCAGATTTTGTTTCTTTAACAAATACATAGAGATATGCAAATAGTTCATTTTCCTTTTAATGTTTTATACTAGAACAATTAACTTTTACAATACATTTTCTCAAACCGCATTTTAGAATAAGGGTTAAAAATTGCACAAAAGGAAAGCAAATTTATTTTTTAACTGATACACTAAAATGAAACAGGACTCCTACAGCAACTAATAAAGCATGTCTTTTAACATTTGTAAATTCAGTAATGCCACTTTAATACAATGTAGAAGTGTATATTGGTCCTCAGTTCATTAGTTTTAGTATGCCCTGTTAAAATATCTTACTTGCATTTTTGTATCTGCCAAGATGTCAGTTCTGACATGACTCTCTTCAGGCGAAATGTAGTTGG
The DNA here is from genome assembly GCA_028646485.1 of Cryptoprocta ferox. Taxonomy (NCBI): domain Eukaryota; kingdom Metazoa; phylum Chordata; class Mammalia; order Carnivora; family Eupleridae; genus Cryptoprocta; species Cryptoprocta ferox. The sequence continues at coordinate 49,082,184 of CM053566.1, read as the reverse complement.
CCTTTCCTCATTTTTCGCTGACACAGAAAATGAACAATTTCTTAACATCATTTAGGATAATGCTATCTGAATCATACCAAGTTCAAGTATAAATGAGGTGCACATGTTAAGTCATCTGCAGAAAGGTACAATTTTACAACTGGCTGAATTAGTTCAGGGCATGAAAATTTAGCAACCAGGCTAACCAATTCTAGAAGTACATCTGACTGTAGAAAAATGTCCAAATACATAAAGATGACCAGCCTTTAATGTCCTCATTTCCACTTGCATATAACATTTGACTTTAATCTAATGTATATGCAAGTTGCTTCCTGCAATATTAAGCATTAACTATAACGCACCCTTATCTAGAATACATTTGATGATTTGGGTTGGCCATTAAAATATTTAAATTGAGCACTTAAGTACAGTTTAGAAAATTATATTCTCTACATTTGAAATAACCGTAAATAAAACTCTCTTTAAATTATTATGGAAGAATAATGCTAAGTGAAAAAAGCAGAATACAAAATTGAATCTACACTGTAATTGCAACTGTATAAAATTGGTTATGCATGCAAACAAGATTGGAAAAAAACATGGAAAATATAAGTGATTTATTAAGGAAATAGATTGGAAGAGTATCTTTTTAAAAAATTCCTATGTTTTTTTTTAAGTAAACTCTACATCCGATATGGGGCTTGAACTCATGACCTTGATACCAAGAGTCACATGCCCCACCGACTAAGCCAGCCAGGCGCCTCTATTCTTATAGTCCCTATAAAGTCATCTCTGCAATTTTTTAAAATATTAAAATTATTTTGGGGGAAGGAACTGTGTTTTCTCCTCTTGGATTCAATGTTTTCTTATCATTAATGGTAATTTAAATTATCAAAACATGGGAAAGATACTTTGAGTATTAGAGAAACAGTTGCTATCTTCTTTCCTTCAAAGAAATTTATTTTTAAAGCCCGTCATGTTATTGTAGATATGCTAATGTGTATTTCTTTACACAGACATATTGCCATGCATCACTAATATTACAATTATCAAAAATACTAGTCTTCCAACCAGAAATAATCATGGAATTATAATAAAGACAAATGAACTAAATTACTGATGAAGTTGAAAGTTGCAGTATTTTGATTAAACAGCCAGCAGGAATTGTCAGTCTAATTAACTCGGGGTCAAGCTACTGCTGAACCAAATGCCAGAACTATCAAAATCCAATACAGGCTATGCCCCGTTACTCCACTAAGACTACGTATTTGTACTTAAGAGTAATGATCTGGTATGTTAAGAAAGTTTAGCTCAGTAAAATAACTGCTGTTGAAAACTATTTGTGCCAGGGCTGTTGTCAGCAAATCAGTCAAGTTCTGACAGTCAAGCTAGATCTTCTCAATTCTAAAGCTAGAGATGCTTAGCATCCTTTTTCTTAGTGAGCTCCTCACCCAATATGGGCCTTGAACTCATGATCTTGAGATCAAGAATCACATGATCTACTAATGGAGCCACCAACCAGGCACCCCAATGCCTAGCATCTTTATAGGAATGCACAAGAGGGGCTAGGGAGGGTTAATAGTCTAATGTTTATGTCCTGATCATAGTAATACATGGTGGGAAGTGGAATGACCTAAGGCATCAGGAGTACAAGAGCATCCCTTTAAAAACTCAAGATTAAGCTGAAAGAATATTGGCAGTGGTGCAAGGGGGAGGAAAATGGACCCTGAGGAGCAACTGGTCAAGGCACTGAGCTCTTCTTCCTCAATTCATATACCCCTTACCAGCTCCAACATCCATCCCTAAAGTTAATATGACAGGCATTGAAACCATTCTGGTCTAATTTGTCTCCTTCCTTTCTTGCTTTCCTTCATTACTTCCATTCCTTATACTAAAATGTTAGTCCATCACACAGATAGTTAGCAAGCTTAAAGTTACTAGATCAAGTTGCCAGGTATTAGTACAATTTCTTAAGCTCTTAGAGTAAGCTCTTATGCTCCCAATCCCCCTCTCCAAAAAAACTAATAAGTAACTAAAGTAAATTTACCTACTTAAACTGAAGTGAAAGATGGGACTGACTAGGAAACCAGATCAATACTGCACACATTAAATTGGATAAGATATGATGGGCCCATGACATTCAAGCATATATTAGTGGTTCTCAACTCTAGTAATATTGTCCTATTGTCACAAATGGGGGTGTGGGGATTTGTCACAAACAGGGTCAAGAGAGGTAGTACTGGCATCTAGCATCTAGTGTGTAGAGGCCAGGGATGCTACTAAGATATTCTACAAATGCACATGACAACCCTCTACAATTACAAAAAAATGTATTCAGCCCAAAGTGTCAATAATGCCAAAGTTGAGATACCCTGAGTATACATACATTCATGATAGCTTATAATCATATCTAAATCTCAATTACCTTGGTTCAACAAAATAGGCATGTATTCAGACCCAATGAATATTCTCTTTTAACAGATTCTCAAGTTCTAAAACTTCACAAAGAAAAATTTAGTTACACAGAATTTGAACAGCCTTATAGAAATGCCTCCTTGGCCTCTGCTTTAACTGAGCTACAACTTTCATCAATAAGTTTCACACTGCAGATTTAACAAGTTTCTTAAAAGATGGAAGTATTGATGAGGAAAAAACATCTATCACGGCACTGTGATTATTTATGTACCTGTTTCCTCCTTATGATTGTGAATTTCTTAGGAATATGAACCATATCTTATTTATCCCAAGCTTACATTGTAGGTGAGCGAAATACATGGGCTGAACACATAGGTGTGTGGATGGATGGACTACAGATGAATGATGTTAATTCAGCCTGCAAGTCATTTTTTAAATAATTGAATTTATTGGCCATGTCTCTGGGGAAAAAAGTCATTATTTCTAACAATTGCCAATTATAGTATTTTTACTGTCATAGTTAAGTTTTTAAATACATTAAGATTTTCAAATTCAAGATGGTTTTATGGTTGAAATGTGTCACCCCTAAAAGACATATTGAAGTCCTAACCCCCAGAACCTCAGAATGTGACCTTACTCAAAAATAGTCATTGCAGATATAATTAGTTATGATGAGGTCATTAGGATGAGCACTAATTCAATAAGACCAGTATCCTTATAAAAAGGGGAAATTTGGACGGACACACACACACACACACACACACACACACGGAGAATGCCATGTGAAGATCCAAGGAGAGATCAGAGGGATGCTTCTAGAAGCCAAGGAGCACCAAAAATTGCCACTAAACTCCTAGAAGCTAAAGAGGCATGGTACAGACTCTTCTTCACAGCCCTCAGAAGGAACCAACCTACTGACACCTTGATCTTGGACTTCCAACATCCAGAACTGTGAAACAGTAGCTTCTTTGTTTAAGCCACTAAGTTAGTGTACTTTGGGATGGTAGGACTAGCAAACTAATACCCACCTAGGACACAGTATACTATCATTAGATATAGTAAGTGAGCAAATAATTGTCAATTATTTATTTTCAAATATTCTTCTTCCACATTTGTGCAATACAAAGAGCTTCTTCTTCTAAAGCTCACACTTTCCATTTACTATTCTCTAACATTTCTTAGCACTCTTGCTGGATTATTCTAACAAATATATTCAGGACTCTGATAATTAGAACTTAAAATTTCACCTCCACCCTAGTTCCTACATCCTGGCATCCTGATGTGATAGAGCTTCTTGACCTTCTCAGTTCCATGACCTTTACTTCCCCTTCACTTCAATCACATAATCACATATCCACTCCTTAGACCTTGTCACTATGCAAATTGCAAGACTTTTTTTACTCTCTTTCCGGTTCTCCTAATGAAGAAAAACACTTGGATAATCCTCTTATGGGTAAAATTTTGCTTTATTTCTTTCAAGAGTGTCTGGAACATAGGGCAGGGAAATAAGACCCGATTACACACTCGTTATTACTAGCGAGATCCCAAACACCCATTGACTCTCTTATGTGAGGATCTTGGCCAAACCATATTGGAGAATCAGTTTGTCCATCTATATTAGGCCTAGATTAAAAGCAAGGATTTTTTTTAGATTTTTATTTTTAAGTAATCTCTACACCCAACATGAAGCTTGAACTTAGAACTCCAAGATCAAGAGTCACATGTCCACTGACTGAGCCAGCCAGGGACCCCCAAAAGCAAATTTAAACAAATTACTCCACTTTTTCCCCTAAACTCTACCCATATTGCTACATTTGGGGGAAATGCTTTGTCTGAGTGCTCCTTGTAACAGAAGCATCAAAGAATTACCAGAATAATGGCAGGCAACAGCAGAAAAGCAACCACCCAGAAGAAGACAATCCAAAAGGAAAGCGATCCAGAGAGGGAGCTCTCCCCATGCAAGAGGAGCATTCCAGTGGGAACTTTGATTTTGATGTAACTATGGGTTCTACGTGTGTTAGGTACATAGATAGATGAGAGGAAAGGCCCATGCCCTAAGGGGCTCAAGTGTATCACTAATACTTCCTTTGAATATTGTTCTTCTTCCATGACCCTAGTGGATTAACAGCCAGCCACAAGGTCAACTGCAGGTGTTGAGGTCCTTCTCAAGGGTGAAGAATAGCAGAGAGGAAAGTAAGCCCTGTCTGTCCCTTTATTGCCATTATCATTACATTTCCATCCTGGACCAGTGAAATGGACTTTTAGCTCCTCAAGGATCCTTACTGGTCCTCCCATCTCTAGGTGGCCCCTTCCCAGTCCTACTGATGCTCTTTTACTGTTTACTACCTCTCTGAGCTTTTACTCTCGCCTTTTCTATGCCAACACTGCCCTTCCTTCCCATTCTCTTCATCAGTTGACATGAATTCCTTTGTTACTCAGGTAGGGATTAATTCATGTTTGGAGCCATCCCTGACCCCCTGAATTTGGGTTAGGTAGCCCTAAATGTTTGTTCTCAGAGTATTTATGCATGCCACTATCATTCTTACCATCATAGTATATTGAAAAGATCTACTTAGAAGTAGGGCTCCTCTTCTGAACTCTGAAGTATTTGAAAGCAAAAATGCCCTACTAATTTTTATCCCTTTTCCTGTTCCTGGCACAAAGAATGTAAACAATACATGTATGACTGAACGAACTGACAACAGTATCATAACAGAACTTCACATATGTTCTTATTTCAATCACTAGATACACACCAAGTGCTAGGTATATGGAAAGCTACTAAAGATATCCTTCATTCTCCATGCAAGTGTCTTTTCCATGTAAAGATTTTGACCTTTGCAAATATTTAGCGCAAGACTATTGTATTGCAGTTAAAATAAAACTTAAAATATTCCCCTACAATCAGCTGTGCATTAGCATGCACTAGCCTAATTAAAAAGCAAGAACTGTAACAGGAGAAAGGAGATGGGCCATACATGGATTGCAAAGAAATAAAAAGAATGAAGTCATACAATAAAGAAGAGACATTCTATACTATAGAGGTCAAGTGAAGATTGTTGTACTAGCATTTCCATTTGGGACCCCTAGTTGCAGAATTGGAAACGTAGCTTTTTAAAACCGTACATAAATGTATTTTTCTCTTTGTAAAAAAAATCCTTTTAAATAATGGAAAATAGAGTGATTTATCAAATTGTAGCTTTCAAATACACCAAGATCACAAATGTCTTATCACTTCATGCATCTTTGGTTGGTATAAACATTTTCTCAGTACCTAGGATAGGTTTGTCCAAATGTTCTTATTTAGAATTGTTCTGCCATTTTGTTATTTGCAAAATAGATTCTTTGGGAGGATAAGAGGAATGGCGCCTATTTAGTCATATTAGGTAAAAAGTGAGTGTCCCAGGCCAACACCTTCCTTTGAGGGTAGAACCAGAGCATGAAGGGGCTTAAAACTTCATTTTGGGATTCAAAAATTAAATTGGTATTAAACTGTGAATCTATTTATGATAAGAATCTTGGCTTTCATCTTTACATTTAAAAAAATACAGTACCCAGGTCAGAATAAGAGCTAAATTACAAGATGTTTAATTGTGTCTTGCTTTTTTTTTTTAAATTCCAGTGTAGTTAACACACAGTGTTACATTAGTTTCAGGTGTACAATATATTGATTCTAACTGTGCCTTTCCATATTAAAAGGGAAGTCTATGGGAATCTTGAGAAAGAAAGGGTTGTTGTTTTTCTACCCTTGAAAACCAGAGCAAAATCCTTAATATTCTATTTTTATGAGAAATGACTTCTTTTTGGTATAGGGGTATGTGACGGGGATAGCTGAGTAGGAAACTATTCAAAGTTATACTATTTTTATTCCTCCACTGAGGATGATATTTTGGCAAATGATAAACCACCTCAGTTTTCTCTCATGACCCCTATCCAAATAAATCTACTTGTGATCCATCTCAGAGGTAGGCCAAGGCCCTCTTTTAAAAAGAACCATGAAGTAAGTCTATTTCTGAAAATTAAGGATGCAAGTTGTCTTGTGGCTTAAGTAGGCAATTCTTTCTTAAATTATGTCTCATAAATATGTCTCAGAAAAGCAAGATTATTACCTGATAATCATATCTCCATTTTATCATCCATTTATAATCACTTCTTGTGTTTCGATATCACTGTTGTAGGGCACTATTGACGGTTATAAAGAATTGGAAAAATGTACTTCCCTCCATCGAAGACCTTACAGTCTGATAAGGTATAAAGAACAAGCAGAAATGTTAATACAAATAATGGAAACTAGTGAATCTCAAACTGGTCTCAGGACTATGTTACACACTTAACATTATTAAGGACCTCCAAAAGTTTTTGCTTATGTAGGTATATCTATATTTGTATCATCTATCAATCTAGAATAAGAACTAAAACAGAAAATTTTAATACACAAGCACACATTCCATTAGTGATAACATCATCACACATCATGTAGCCTCTGGAAAAAAAGGGAATGAAAAGATCAATAGCATCTTCAAATTATTATAAAAATTGTTTGACCTCACAAACTCCCTGAAAGGACTGTTGAAACTCTCAAGGGTCCTCAGACTCCACGCTGAAAATCTCTGATGTAAGCCCACAAGCATATTCACCATCAGCCATAGCTTTGAAAGAATGATGGAAGAGAACAATGTGAATTTCACAAAAAGTAAAAATAAAGATATCTTAGAGGGCAGAGCCAGAAGTCAGAAGTGTACAGAGTAATTGCCATTTGGAGTAATTAGCAAGCTCATGAATATGATGATCACTCTACTGGTTGCACTGTTATGTAATATAGCTTCTCTCCATGCCTTTTTAAAAAAAAGTTTATTGATTTATTTTGAGAGGAAGAACCAGTGTGAGCAGGGGAGGGGCAGAGAGGGAGAGAGAGAATCCCAAGCAAGCTCTGCACTGAAAGCACAGAGGCCAACTTGGGGCTCAATCCCATGAACCATGAGATCATGACCTGAGTGGAAATCAAGCGTTGAACACTTAACGAACTGAGCCACCCAGGTGCCCCTCTCCATGCTTTATATTTGAAATAATATCACATTCCTTGGAAATTATCACAGAGAAATGAAAATTTATGTCTATACAAAGTCCTGTACACTAATGTTCAAAAAGCTGTATTTATAATTTTTCAAGACTGGAAACAACCAATATGTCCCTTTAATCTTGAATGGTTAAACAAATTGTGGCCCATCCTTACTGTGGAATATTATGTAAGAATAAAAAACGATGAACTATTGATACACTCAATAACTTGGATGGATCTCTGAGTAAAAAAAAAAAAATTAATCTCAAAAGGTCATATAATGTATGACTCCATTCATGTAACATCCCCAAATAACATAATTTTAAAGATGGAAAAGCCATTAGTGGTTGCCACTGACTAGAGATCACATGAGGAAGGAGGCAGGGTGAGGAGTGTGACTATAAAAGGCAGCAGGAATAAGGCCTTTGTGTTGATGGAATGGTTCTGTCTTGATTGGGTGGTGTTTACATGAATCAGTACATGTGGTGAAATGGTGTCCAGCTACAACACCCAATTTTATCAATGTTAATTTAAAAATTTTTTTAACATTCATTTATTTTTTGAGAGAGAGAGACACAGAGTGTGAGCGGGGTAGGATCAGAGAGAGAGGGAAACACAGAATCAGAAGCAGGTTCCAGGCTCTGAGCTGTCAGCACAGAGCCTGACGTGGGGCTTGAACCGTGAGATCATGACCTAAGCTGAAGTTGGCCGCTTAACCGGCTGAGCCACCCAGGTGCCCCACCAATGTTAATTTTTAAATTTTATTATTATACTTAGTTATCTAAAATACAACCATTGGTGAGATGTGCCTGGTTGGCTCAATCAGTTGAGCTCAGACTCTTGATTTCAGCTCAGGTCAGGATCTTATGGTACTGAGCTGGAGCCCCACATCAGGCTCTGCTCTGGGTGTGGAACCTGCTTAAGATTCTCTCTCTCCCTCTCTTTCTTGACCCTCTCCAACTTGTGCACACACATTCTCTCTCTCTCTCAAATAAATAAATAAATAAATAATAACCATTGGGAGCAACTGGATGAAATCAGAAACTAGACCCTCTCTGAATTATGTCTGCAGTTCCTTGTGAAGTTATAATTATTTTAATATTAGAAGTTTTCTTTAAAAGTTCCTTCACTTGAAGACCTAAGTATGAACTCATGTTCATTTAAGATAGATATAGATGGCTACAAAAAAATATTTAAAGATATGTGTATGATTATCGGCTGATTTGCATTCCTTCCAAAATTCATATGTTGAAAGCCCAATCCTCAATACCTCAGAATGTGACTATTTTTGGGAATAGGGCCTTTAAAGAGATAATTAAGGTAAAATGAGGTCATATGGGTGGGACCTAAACCAAGACTGGTGTCCTTAGAAGAAGAGGAGATTAATACATAGACATACAAAGAGGGAGACCATGTGAAGACACAATATTAAAAGGCATTTCCTGAAAAAAAAAAAAAAACCTCACATTGTCTAAAACTGTTAGGTAGACACTAAACATGAGCAGTGGAAGGAACTCCCTGGTGCAGAGTCCCAAGTCCCTGAAGGAGAATGATAGACACATAAGCTGGAGGCAAGAACGATGATACATAAGCTACACATGAAAACCCCGGGGCATGGGGCACGACATTCTAACTTTGTGGCCTCCAAGACTTCGGGGTTGACAGATCAACAGCCACAGGTGCAGAGCATGTGCTCCCCTCTTCCACCTCTGGCCTAGAGCAACCCCTAGACTCATTTTAATGCATCGGGGGTATAGCACACACAACCTCCCCTCCCTCGACCCCCTCCCTCCCGCCATGGAGAAAGGCTGCCATGATGGTTCCAGTACAAACACTGTAGGGTCAAAAACTTCACTTTCCAACCTGTAGGAGGAGTTCCCCCAAATGTTTGGAAGCAGTCTCCATTGGAGACCACCCCACTGTATGTCATATCTCCTCCCAGCCAAGAGAGACACAGTAATATCCAATCCCAGAACAACCTAAGGGCTGTTTCCACTAGTGAAACCTGCATCTGAGCTCCCACCTTGAGTGTGTACTTTCATAAACTGCTTTGTGCTTGCTACTTTCCTTCTGGCTGTCTTAATTCAGGAATGGATCCCCACTTCAATCTATTCTTGGGGAATCCAAGGACGGATGCCTCCATTCACACAACACATGCTCTCCAACAGGTAATAAAACAGCATACTAAATGTAACAAGGTGTAGGGGGAAATGACATTAGGAGCAGAAAACTCAAAACTTGGTAATTTGGGAACTAATGGGATCAATAACAATCTTTTTAAAACATTGCACAATTGAAAAGACATGCCAAGTTTTTAATGAACAAAATAATGCTACAAAATACATAGGATGCCACCTTAAGAAAAAGTGATTATAGACTAATGGACACGGGTATGAGAAAGGGTTGAGGCTGATGTAAATTGTAGAGACAAGGTAAACTGCATAAAAATTGGAAAGAATAACTCTTAAAAAGCACTCCTAAGAGAGAGTACACAACCAAGTGAGGAAGAGAAAAACTTGGTATGAAATTGCAAAATTGGGCACCCTCTATGCTTGCTGCTTTCAACCCTGTTGCTCCATGTTAGCTGCTGTTATTTGGAAGTACAAAGTATTAATGTGGTCGAAAAAGCTATAAACCATGGAGAGCCCAGCATTTTGCTGACACCATTCCCCTATTTATCCATCCCCTTTGAGTTAGTTTTGTTAATTCTCATTCAGAGACACACGTAGCAAATCAACTGGACCTGAAGAGAATTCTTTGTTCCCTTATTAATCTCTAGACTTGTGAATAAATGATCCAGTATAGTAATTATTTATTAAATTTTAATCATTTTTAATATCTGATCAAAACTTCACACCTTATTATATGGAGCCATAGTTCATTCCATTTCAGCCACAACATACTTTTTTAAGTTTATGTGTTTATTTCGAGAGAAAGAGAGTGCAAGCAGGGGAGAGGCAGAGAGAGGGAGAGATAGAATCCCAAGCAGGCTCCATGCTTCAGGGCAGACAGAGACTGACTTGGGGCTTGAAGTCACAAACCATGAGATCATGACCTGAGCTAAGATCAAGAGTTGGACACGTATCGAATGAGCCACTCAAGTGCCCCAAAACATACTTTTTAAGGTTAAATTTGGAAGAACGAGATGACCATTAGATTGTCTCATTTTCTCCTTGGGATTTCGTGTGCTACTGAGGTTTTTTTTTTTAATATTTGAAAAATATTTAGACACACAGATGTTTCTTATTTTTACCCATAACTTCAGGTTTATCCAAGTAACTTTCAAGCCCTTACTAAAGCGAGTTCAAAACAAAAGTCCTTAATATTTCATTAGTCTTGTTATGTGCTATGAAAGATAACACTTTTTATTCTACCTAAATTAAAATTTTGCCTGAAAAAAATAAAATTGCAATATAGCCATTATTAACTTTTTAATGCATTTTCACACCTATTATTTTATCAGAAGTAACCACACTCTGGAGAGTGTGAAATATAAACCAAATCTAGCTCTGCTACAACCTATGTAGTAATTAGTTCTTGGCTCCCCCTATGACAATTACTTTTTCAATGAAAATGATTTCTTATGGCAACATTTTATTTCAATAAGTCTATTCTCAGCTAAATGTTCTCATCTTTGGCTACTTTAGGAGTCCAAACGTTACCTTTATGAGCTTCCTTTCTGAGTTCCTTGACCTTTTGAAATTGTTTATTTTTTAATCCCCAGACAGGTATACTTCTTTTCCAGACTTTAATCTCTCCTTTCTAGAAATCCACTTCTCTGCTTCATTAAGCCTCCCTGTAATATCCAGAATTAAATCGTATACCTCATTTATAGTGCTTGTGGATTGCTTTTCCCCCCTGTTTTTAATGCAGTGGTGGAAATGACTTTGAAAGAAATGACCGAAATTTTTCATCATTCATTTTATTTTCACTTTTACTTCTAGATAATTGCAGAATAAGAAGTTTAACCTAAAAAAAGAGGAAATCATCAAAAGCATTGGGCTCTGGGAAAGGGATGGGCAATGATGGCTACCTCCCCATAATTGAAGGGGTTTGGCATGTGAGAGAGGAATGATATTCTTCTACAGAGTTTTCAAGATAGAATCAGGACCTGATAGAATAAGCTACCAGAAACATATTTCTATTCAGGCTGTCTTAGAAGCAGTAAGTTATTCCCTTCTGAAAGTACTTATCTGGAGGATTCCTGAAATGAATAAGACATTTTACTGAATAAGTTTACAAAATCTGAATCCATATTAAAACTTCTGTGAGGCTTTGGCCGAAGGTCAATCCCAGCAAAACAGAGTCATGGTGGGTTAGAACAAAGACCATGAGGATAAAGAACCTGGGTTTAAACTCCAACTGAGCTAGAGGGAAATTGTGTGATGATGGCAAGTTTTTTTCTCTCCCTACCTAATTTTCCTCATGTATAAAATGGGAATGAAAGTAGTGTCACAGGACTTTTGTGAAGATTAAATTAGTTAATATGTGTAAGGTATGCCTAACAAGTCACATGCGTTTTGTTTTAGCTATTTTATATGGATATCTTCTGTTCTTTAAATTTGGGATAGGTTATAATTCTTTTTTTAAGTTCATTTATTTATTTTAAGGGAGAGAGAAAACACAAGTCAGAGAGAGGAAGAGAGACAGAGAGAGAGAGAGAGACAGAATCCTAAGCAGCCTCCACACTGTCATCATGGAGCCTGCCATGGCTCAAACCCATGAACCACAAGATCATGATCTGAGCTGAAGTTGGCTGCTTAACCAATTAAGCCACCCAGGTGCCCCTGGGATGGGTTATAATTCTGAAAGTTGCTCTCCTCAGTAGTCCATATATACAGAACACATTTTCATGAAAATACACAAGATCCACAAGGGTAAGGATCTTTTATTTGTTCACTGATGATTCCCAAGCATTAGAAACATCTGGCTTTAGTAGATGCTCAATAAATACATATTAAATAGATAAATTAAAATGTTCAATCATCTCACAGTTTGAAGAACAAATAGATGTATTTAGAATGATTCTTGTTTGGGGCGCCTGGGTGGCTCAGTTGGTTAAAGCGTCCGACTTCGGTACAGGTCATGATCTCACAGTCTGTGGGTTCGAGCCCAGATTCGGGCTCTGTGCTGACAGCTCAGAGCCTGGAGCCTGCTTCAGATTCTGGTTCTCTCTCTCTCTCTGTCCCTCCCCCACTCGATCCCTGTCTCTGTCTCTCAAAATAAAATGAAGACATAAAAAACATAATGATTCTTGTTTATGATTCTATCATGAATGATTATTAGTTGTGGATCATGATGGTTAAGGAGTAGCCTTGCATTGATGTCTTGGTAGATCTCGGCATGGGTATAAAATGGGTGGTTTTCTACTATGATCCCATGAATGAAATCTGTTCCAACTGGATTATGGCTATTCTCCAATCCCTCCTAGTCCTTGATAGATCCTATTTCACCCTTCTCACTATGGCAAAGGAATTATGCATTTCCAAGTAAAACTAAATAATAAGTTTTAAAAATCAGGAGTCAAATGTATGAATTGTATTGAACTTTTTCCACTGAATCTTTCAAAATTCACATATAATACCACAAACTTAATATTTCACAGTTGTCTGAACAATTCTGTTAATGGAGTTAACACATTGCGTTTGCCTTTGAGCAAGGGTCAAGACGAAGATTGGGATGTCTTGGAAAATATAAGGAGGCCACTCAAACATATTTCTATTGCTTTCTAGTGGGTTTCTATAGGAACTCATCACTATTCAGGCATCATAGCATAACGGTTATAAGAACAACCTTGGAATAAAAAAAGACTTAGGCTTACTTTTTCACTTACTGTTACTTGCACCAATAATGTGTATTCTCTAGGGTCCAGTCTAGTCATCTGTGAAAGGAAGATGTTAATCCCACTTTGGAGAATTATTATCATGGTTAAATGTGATAATGTATGTTCCAAAAACATGTTATTATTGATAATCACACCAACCACTCATAATATTTATCATTTACAAAATATTGAAGGAGGACCAAATATGTGCAGGGCACCACATTTTACCTTAGTGATGCTGACAGGGATTCCTCTGACTATAGAAGGAAGTACACTTTTAAGGAAATGGGGCAATCAGGTGCGACAGGTTGTAAAATATAAGTTGCAGTGGGTTCAGTGAAAGCACAAAACTTCAATTCTATCCCGGAGACGGTGTCATACAGAGGCTAACTGGGGGCGCCAGGGTGGCTCGGTTGGTTGAGCACTGGGTCTTGATTTCGGCTTAGGTCATGATGCCAGGGTCGTGTCATTGAGCCCCATGTCAGGCTCTGCACTGAGTATGGAGTCTGCTTAAGACTCTCTCTCTCTCTCTCTCTCTCTCGCTCGCTCGCTTCCTCTGCCCCTCTCTCCCTCTTGTGTGCTCTCTTTCTCTAAAATAAAATAATTTTTTTGATTTAAAAAGAGGCTAACTGTATTAATGTCCAAGCAAGGGAGAGATGGTACACTCAAAGGTGTAAATGAGAACTGTTCACTCTAAGGACTATTCACAGAGGTAAGGGCAAGGTTAAGAGAACCAACAAGGATACAATCCCTGAGGGTGAACAAGAGTGAGAGGACGTATTAAACCTATAGACCGGAAGATATGGGAAGGCTTTTTCTCCAAGAACAAGTGAGAGCTGTAGCTGTGGGGGTATGGCTTTGGTTAGAAGAGCAAAGCCACTGCCAAACCACAGTCCAGCAGGGATGAAAGTGTGCAGACGCGAAGAGAATAATATCCAGATATCTCTCTCCTCCTGCCTTCTAATCTTCCAGTCAGAGGTGCCTCCCATTGGCCAACTTCAATTGCAAGCTGGAGCCCAGAGGAGCACAGTGATGGAAGAAACTTCCCACATCAGCCCCTCAGGCATTCAGATGGGTTAGAAAGAATGAGAAGAAGAATTGGAGGAGCAGATAGAAAATATGTAGCACGCTAACACTTATGAGCCTGGAAATGTGATCAGTTGTAGCTCAGTTAAGAAGGCACTTTAGCAGGTAGAATAAAAACAAAAACACAGAAGTGTGATAAAGCCAAACAAAACATGTCACATTAGTGGAATTAGTGTGTGGGGTGCAAGGCCAGAGATGAAGTAGAAGTCAGATCATGGAGGGCCTGGTATATCATGCCAAAGCACTCAGACCATATTCTATAGAACCAATAATAGCCTGTGCTCCCAAAATGACGAAAGGAATCAATTGCTAATTACGCCCATGTGTATGTGTGCAGGTGTGTGTGTGTGTGTGTGTTTGTGTGTGTGTGTGTGTGTGTGTATGGCTGAGAATAGGTCATATTGAGAAAATAGATTCTTTGTCTATTTCCCTATTTAGGACTCTTGCAAACCAAGGCTGCTAATACAAACCACATATGTTATGGAGGACAACATATCATTCCTAATTATTTTAGGGTACTATATTTAGTTACACACTAAATTAACGCTAATTGAAGTTGGAAGAGGTTCAGAAAGCAATTAAATATTACTTGGAATAGAATGATGGGGTAAGGTATGTTGTCCTCTCTATAATACAGAATTCGTGTTGAATGATTGCATGGAGTTAAATTGACATTTCCCCCCTGAATTCCAGCAAGTAATTCAGTCTCCTTCACTTTTTTCAAATCACATAGAAAGAAAAGATGCTAATGTAAGTATATTTCTTTATTTAGATTTGCCCTTGCATTAGCTATTTAGACTAAAAGCCAAATTAATCTTACAGTGAAGCCTAAAAACTCCAAATCACATATAATGAATCATCTGTTTTGATTTTTTCCTAATCTTGTCCATGGAAATACAAGGGGAGTACTCAGAAGCTTGTTTGAAGAGTAATATAAAAAATAATTTTTCAAAAGAGCTCTTCTACACTATACCTACTGCTTTTTTTGATCCTATTTATGTCTTTTGTGTAAAAAGAGAGAAGAAATACACTAGTTTTCGTTGTATACAAATACACATAATTTGCAGCAGATACTTTTGAAAAAATTTTTTTATGGTTGGGATGCCATCTGGGGCCACAGAGCAACATTTAACCTTAACTCTAGCTCTGCTGCCTACTAAAACCTGAACTAAAAATCAATTTCCAGATGCTTTTGTAAGCATGGTATACATTACAATTAAAGAGATTATAAAATTAAATCAAATACCTGACTTTATTTTAGCCTAAGTCAATTATAATTTTATATCCAATTTTGAGGTTTTAAAGACACCAGATTAAGGGGCACCTGGTTGGTTCAGTCAGTTGAGCCTCTGACTCTTGATTTCGGGTCAGGTCATGATCCCAGGGTAATGGAATCAAGCCCCTTGTTGGGCTCCATGCTGAGTGTGGAGCCTGCTTAAGAGTCTCTCTCTCTCTTTCCTTCAGCCCATCTCTCCTGCTTGTGCTTTCTCTCTCTCTCAAATAAATAAATAAATAAATATATATATATATATATTTAAAAATGTCTTTTCTTTATAATGTTTATTTATTGTTGAAGGACAGGGAGACAGAGTGTGAGTAGGGGAGGGGCAGAGAGAGAGGGAGACACCGAATCTGAAGCAGACTCCAGACTCTGAGCTGTCAGGACAGAGCCCGACATGGGGCTCAAACCCATGAGCTGAGAGATCATGACCTGAGCTGAAGTGAATGCTTAACCAACTGAACCACCCAGGCATCCAAAGAAATTCCTAATAAAAAAATAAAATATTAAACTTTAAAGACTGCAGACTAGCTTAATTAAAAGAAAATATGTGATGGTATGCAAAATTCTATTTACCTTATATAGATTCTGGAATTGAATAAAATTATGTTTTGCTTAATTTTTTGCATATTAAAATAAGTGTGTGGCTTAAACCTCCAACCTGGTAACTTATCTACTCAAAGATTTCTTGAGGGTTTGGCAGGAATCAGAGAATTAAGTTACTACAGGTCTCTAGTGTACAATGACAATTTCAGAGGACGATTTCTTCCCTCTCACGAGGGAGATATTCTATAGGGAAAAGAACTAAGAATTACAACAACTCAGAGGAAATGACTGCATCAAAGGGGAGAAGGAAAGATTTTACTTTAGACGAAAGATGATTTAGAACCAGCTTCTCTGAAGCCTAAGGAAGAAGCAGACCATAGACATTGAAGGAGCATGCCAGAGTGCTGGAAGGAAGTTTGCAGGGAGAGATGACTCTTGACCTGAGACTTGAAAGAGGAGAAATGGCTTGCAAAGCAGAGAGAAGAGTCAGCTACCTGTGCTGAGAATTTCCAATGGGGAAACTATGAGTTCATTCTGACTGGAAGGTAGAGTGGGTAGGGGAAAGCCGTGTCAGAATAGGCTGGAGAGTGGTCCTGATGCAGCATGCCAAGGAACATCAACCTCGTTTTGTACGTGAAGGTGGGCCATTAGGGACTTTAGGGAGGGCAGGGATTTGCTACAATTTGCCTTTCCAATATCCCCTGGAGCCATCTGGTCACTTGATTAGAGGGAGTGAGCCTGGAAATATCTTAGGAAAAATCATGCACAATAGTCATAAATGATATCAACTTGGAATATTCACAATTAATTGATCACTATTAAGGAATAACTTCAAAGGTTTTTACTTGAGAACACCAGGTTCAGAATAATTTTTTAGAGGTGAGGTGGGGGTGGATTTTATAAATTAAAGTCGCAACACAAAACAGAAGGCTCACACTAATTAGTTTAATTCAAGGAAGGTTTAACAAAAGGAATGTTTACAAAATCATGGGCAAGATATTGGGAAATATCACAGGTCACTCAGTACCCAGGGACTAGTAACAGTATAGTTACTAGTGTAGTATAATAACAGTATAGTTGTTACCACTCGTAGGGCTGAAGCATGAGGGGAGAGGGCAGCCCATACAAAGGGGAGTATTGTGGGAAAGAGACCAACTTGAAACAAGCCGTGACCTTGAGAGGAGTAATGAGTTTGGGTCAAGGGTCACCACCAACCTAAGCAAACCTGCAGGAAACAGCTGAAAAAATAAATACCTTCACCTCACTCTCCTCTACCCTTAGCCCTTCTGCTTGGTTTCCTCCTTGGCCAAATCCAATCAGAAACCAGAAGGCAGGAGATATTTTTTTATGTAGATCGTACAGAGCTGTCTCTTGGGGCATAGAGTAGGGTAGAAAGATGTGGAAGGTGGATGTAGAGGAACAAATGGAAGATATACAGCAAAAAATATACCTTTTTTTGTCCCCTCGGTATCTCCTCTTCTCCCTCATCCTTTTGAAAATTTTATGTCCTCAAGCAACAGTACACACAGAGTACCGTCAGCTACTAAATGGTAGCAGGATACAGTCCACTCTCTCATACTGCCATCTGAACTTAAAGTGTTGGCTTCTACTAGATTTTTTTCAAGTAAGACATTAGAGAGAAAACCAACTACATTGCATGAGCATAACTGCCGCTAGTGTGTGTGTATGTGTGTGTGTGTGTGTGTGTGCACACGCGCGCGCACGCATGATTTAAGCTGGTAATGGTAACTGCCTTCTTCCACTACTCATTCCATGATCCCCTTACTCTCTGCCAGCACCTCAGTCCAATGGGCATCTTAACCTGGTAGGGTGACCCAAACCTTCATTTCTGTAGAATATGAGCCTTTGGTGGTCTTGTCTTTATTCAGTTGTCTCAGTTTTCCATTGTAAGACTATTGGAAAATGGAATATTGAGCAAAAAAGGAGTGTACACCCCCTAAAAGTAAATGCTCTGGATTCCAAACATAGTCCTGTTCCGTGGTGCAGTAGCAACCACTTTTCTACAGTAATCAATTCCCCAGGCAGACAGGATCAAAATCCTAGGTGGGATCTTTGAGGCTGGACCATAGGCAATTACAAAGATGCTCTCTGCAGGCCTGTGGATAAAGGAACTACTTACTCTCTGGGGCCAGAGGTGATGCACAGCAGGGCACTGCAGCCTCTGGAGGTAGCTGCACTCTGGGACTCAAAGCAGTCCCCCCTCCCCTCCCCCTACCCTCTCTGTGAGTCAGTCATGCTTTTCCACAGACGTGTACTCCTAGCTTAGGAGCCTCCAGCTGGAAGTCTTTTTACTGGTTCAGGTCTTGGCTGAGAAATTTGTTTGGTGACTCTGCCAAGACCTCTTTATTAGGGGGCCCTGAACACTTTTCTCCCCTTTGACCCAGTATTCAATACTTTTCCATTCTGAGCCCCTCCCCCTCTCCTCTCTGCCTGCCCCCAGCCCTAAGAGCTTTTTGTTCCAGCTCCCTACAGTGACACAGTGTCACCCCCTCTGCACTGATACGTCTGACCCATGCCCGGTGCCCCTCCACGGGGAAAATGGAACATTAGACAACTGTCATTCTTTCCTGTTTAGCCTCTTGGTTATACTATCACAATAAGTGAATAAAGTCTTAATTACTTTCAGTTTGGCTCATTGTCTTAATCGACCACCTTGACATCTGGCAGCCGTCTCTCTCTGACAAAACTACCTCCTCTCCCATCAATTCTGTGGCATGAGAAGGCTAAAAAGATCCTGGGAATGTCTCTGGGTCCAATTTATTCCCTAGCTTCTGCCAACACAGTAACCTAAAAATCCAGACACATCCTGGCAAGAATGGAGAGATTAGTCCAACTGTTATACCCCCATTTATTTTACCAGTTTGGCTCTTGGAAAAAAATCAATAGATCATGGCAAATAAAAGTGGACTTTCACAAACTTAACCAGGGAAAACTCCAGTGTCAGCTTCTGATATTGAATACGCTAATGAATGCATCCCTTTTATAAGGGATTCTTCATAAGAGAAGAATCAGAAGCCATAGAGATTTAACTGAGATGGATAACAGATTATATTCATGGTCTTGTCTTACAGCTCTCCTGCCCTATATCATGATATTATCTAAGGAGACCTGGACCACTTAAACATTCTAGACAATGTCACATTGGTCCCCTATATTCCTGATATCATGTTAATCAGACCTGATGAGCAAGAAGCTATAAGCACTCTGGAAGTTCTTGTGTAATAGGTAGTTTTATGTGTCAGCTTGGCTGGACTAAAGGATGCCCAGGTAGTCAGTAAAACATTATTTCTAGATGTGTCTGTGAGGGATTTCTGTAAGACATTAGCATTTAAATTGGTGAACTGAGTAAAGCAGATGGCTGTCCCAAATGTTGGTTGGCATCATACAATCCATTAAGGGCAAAAAGAACAAAAAGGTGGAGGAAGGGCAAATTTGCTTTCTCTGCTGAGAACTGAGACATCCATCTTTTCCTGTCCTGTCCTGTTTTATTACTTTGTATCAAGGGACACTTTTTGGCGAAGAAGGTAGGTCAGTGAGCACATGACCGTGGACTCCATTGCTCTTGTCACATACATCATTATCCAGCACCTGCCAGCCTGATAAAATATTAGAGTGGTCTCTCAAAGGTGAAGCTAAGGTACCAGCTTAGAGATGACATTCCTTTAGGATGAGGCAATATTCTTCAGGACACACTATGTACCTTAAACCAATGCCATTATATTATTCTATCTCCAGTAAAATATATGGATTAGAGAGTCAGGGAGTAAAAACAGGAGTGGCCCTGTCCACCATTACTCCTAACGACTCATTTGGAGAATGCATGCTTCCCATCTCTGCAATGTTAGGCCCTGCTATGGTCTGAATATTTGTGTCCTACCCACCCATCTCAAATTCATGTGTTCAAATCCTAATGCCCAATGTGACGGTGGGGACTTTCAAAGGTGATTAAGTCATGAGAGAACACTCATGAATGAGATTAATGCTTTTACAAAAGAGACTCCAGAGAGCTTTCTTGTCTATCTTCTGCCACAAGAGGATACAAGAAGTCTGCAAGCTGGGATGGGCTCTTACTCAAACATGGCACCGTGATCTTAGACTTCCGGCTTCTAGAGTCGTGAAAAATAAATCTCTGCTGTTTATCACTTAGTCTATGGCATTTTGTTATAGCAGCAGATACAGATTAAGACAGGACATGTGAGTCTAAGGTTTGATTCTCAAAGGGAGTGTACTTTTCACTAGAGCACACATTAAGAGGTCCATTAAATTTAATGCTACCACTAGCACTTGGTCACTTTGGGATCTTTGTGCCAGTAGATCAGTAGTCACAAAAAGTTAAAATACTGGAGGGGATAACTGACTCTAATCATCATAAGGACATAGGGTTGCTACTATATAGTCTGGCATGGAATAATATGTTTGTCACTCAAGTGATCCACCGAGGCATCTCTTGCTATTCCCTTGTCCATTTTTAACTATTTAAATTTTTAAATGTTTATTTTTGAGAAAGAGAGACACAGCATGAGTGGGGAGGGACAGAGAGAGAGGGAGACACTGAATTCGAAGCAGGTTCCAGGCTCTGAGCTGTCAGCACAGAGCCCAGTGCAGGGCTCAAATTCATGAACTGTGAGATCATGACCTGAGCTGAAGTCAGACGCCCAAACAACTGAGCCACCCAGGTGCCCCCATTTTTAACTATTAATAGACAAATACAGTAAGCACAATCTGACAGACTCAGCACCACTCTGCAAATAGTGCTGGTCAGATCAGTTTTGATAAAGGTTAGACAAAGTTGGTGAGCCTGTTCAGCCACTGTCCCTGCCACTACTGCCCGTTAAGCATGCACTGGGCTGTCTGGAGAAAGACACTAATTGACATTGACAAGAGTCATTTTTTTAAAAAAATTTTTTAAATGTTTATTTTTGAGAGAGAGAGAGACAGAGTATGAGCAAGGGAGCGGCAGAGAGAGAAGGGGACACAGAATCCGAAGCAGGCTCAAGGCTCTGAGCTGACAGCACAGAGCCTGACACAGGGTTCAAACCCACAGAATAAGAGATCATGACCTGAGCAAAAGTCGGACGCTCAACTGACTGAGCCACCCAAATGCCTCCAGAATGAGTCATCTTGTCCACCTGATTATTGAGAGCCTCTTCCTCTGTGAATGGCCTCTGATGAGCATTTGCATGAGACACAAATACTTTCGTGTTCTTTCCATTCCAAGAAATTCATCCACATACCTCACTCCACTTTCACATTGTGATCAATATTCCAACAGGGTTCTTTCCGAGTTTCCTGAGTGTAAAAATCTTTTATCAACTGCTCTTGGGTGAATGTAGAACTACTTCTCAGGCCACTTCTCTTTCTACACGAAATGGGCAACATAGGTACTGCTCAGAGTTGAGCTGACTGGCCGTGGGATTGTGAAGCAGTAGCCATCCACGTCTTCCTGTTGCAGGATACCACGCAGACCCATTCACATGCCAAGCCCACATCTTCTCTTCTGTTAATGTATTCTAGAAAGGATTGAAGGAGAAAAGGAAAACCAGTACACAGGCACCGAGGGAGCCTGGGCCACTGGTTCTGCTTGGGCAGTTTGTTGTGCCTTCTGGACCTACTCGGGTATATTTTCATATATACCAGGGGGTGGCAAACCACTGCCATGGCCCAAATCCAGCCTACTGTCTGTTTTGTAGCTTGCATCTTTGTGAGCTAAGAATGGAATGGTTGGGGGAAAAAATCAAAAGAAGATTAATATATCATGACTCTTAAAATGATATGAAATTAAAATTCCAGTGTCAAAAAATAAAGTTTTATTGGAACACAGCCACAGCCATGCACTTATGTGTTGCTTATGGCCATCTGGGAGCTACAGCAGCTGAAGTGAATAGTTGCAACAGAAACCATATGGCCTGCAAAGCCTTAAATATTTACTATCTGGCCCTTTATAGATAAAATTTGCTGACCCCTGATATACGCTACTTCTATCTTATAATGGAATGCACTGTGCACATCCAATTTTATGGTTCAGTGAATCAGAAAGCACAAGTTTGGCAATTTGGATATCCTATGGTCAAGCATTCAATCTGTTCCAAGACCAGCAGCCAGTCAAGGATCTTCTTTTCTAATGAATAGTTGTTGGCGGAATAGACTATAGCCTTATTCCAAGACTCTAGGGTATCCGTTGTGATTTTGCTATTGGGGCTTGCCAGATGCTGTATAGCATCTCTATCTGCCACCAGCAGATAAAGCAGCCCATCGGTTTTGCTTGGCCACGGGGTCCACATGGCAAGACTGCCTGAGCAGAAGCCTGAACTGTTTCAGAGCTCTTTCTTATTTCAGGTCCCACTAAAAACAGCTTATGGAGTGATCCAGTAAATGGGCTGGTACAGCATGCCTAATTGTGGTTTATGTTGCCTCAAAAACCCAAAGGGGACCACAAAGCATGAGTGATAAATGGTACAATTGCATCTCTACAAAACAAATTCATCACTTGAGGACTTACTGTGATTTTTCTATTCCTAATATGTATTATTGATAAAACAAATCAGCTGCATAAGGTTTACTGCAAAAATATTAATGTTGATATGATACAT
The DNA here is from genome assembly GCA_028646485.1 of Cryptoprocta ferox. NCBI lineage: Eukaryota > Metazoa > Chordata > Mammalia > Carnivora > Eupleridae > Cryptoprocta > Cryptoprocta ferox. Next base: position 49,059,385 of record CM053566.1, on the reverse strand, counting down.
CCTTTATGTTTCTAATTGTATAATTCTCCACCCAAAGTGAAATTATGGTAGGATGGCGATACCATTGTATTGGGTGGCAGGGGGAAAGATAGTGGACTCTGATCCAGGAAGAGAATTAAGGGGTCTCTTTCGAATTTACCTCAAACTTCATTGGTGACTATGATGTCCGAGTGGATAGTCAGGGGAAAAGGCAAGAACACTGCCCAAGCAGTTCCTGTTTGATGGGGTACCCGCAAAAGACAGGGTTCCCTTCTCCTGAAGGGATCTTTCTTCTACAATGAACAGTGAGGGTGCTAATTCAGCATTTACCCTTATTTTTATCCCAAGATTTAGAGGAGTTTTTCTACCATTTCACAAGCTGATATCTGGTATATGTAACTTTCAAACATCTATTTCTGTCATTTACAACTAGCCCATTCCATTTCTTTTAGTACTTTTTCCTACAGGACTAAAGGTTCAAAAGTGATTTATTTATAAAGGAAATTTGCAAAAGAAAATATTCCCAGCCATGTGACTTAAAGGTTACCTTGTAAATAGTTTTCTTCATTCTGTCTTCTTGAAAGGCCATGTTTCCTTAACTTTATATCATGTTCTTTCCCCCACTCACTAAATTTGGTCTGAGTCTGTATTAAGGGCTACATTATTGTCTGCTGACTTCCAGAGAAACTGCTAAGCACCAAGAAAGAAAGCACTTAGCTGCTTTTAGTCATGATCAACAGTTTGCTCATAAGAGCCTAAAAGGATCAGAAGGGGGCGGAGGAAGGATACAGAAAACCTCTAATAGATCACCACAGGACTTTTGAGCTTGTTTATAGAGAGAACACCAGTAATGGTGACTGACTTGTAATGCTCATAATTGATGTTGCTGTAATTCTAGATGGGGTGTAATAGTATGTATATTTAATGTACAGTATCTTTATAAAATTTATGTCACATCCTACTCTAATGCCCCTATAAATTGTTGCACAGGAATAGAAGGAAATGATACTTGTGTTCTCTTCATTCTCTGTCTGGGGCATTAACCTCTGTCTGGGGAACTTCTCTACTCATTTGTGTCTGCATTGGTTTAGGAGTAGCCCTGAGACCAATAGGTGGCATTAAATAAATATGTATTAGCTATACATTTAACCTATATAGACAAATCTAATTTACTCATTGTTTTTGAATAATATATGTTTTGGGGAGGGGGTAATAAAAACAACAATGGCTACTACCATTTATAGGATGGGCATTATCTTATTTAATCCCTGAGGCAGGTATCTTTATCCTTGTTTTACGGTTGAGAAAATCGTGGCCTGTATAGCTTAAGTAATTTACCCAAGAGCATGCAGGTAGTAAGAAAATGGAATGAAGATTCAAGCACAGGCATATCTGACCACAAAGCCAAAAAATGAGAAGAAAATTATTTTTTTTAAATGTTTATTTATTTTTGAGAGAGCGCAAGCAGGGGAGGGGCAGAGGGAGAGGAGACAGAGGATCCAAAGCAGGCTCTTTGCTGACAGCAGTGAGCCGGATGTGGGGCTTGAACCTATGAACCGTGAGATCATGACCTGAGCCGAAGTCGGACATTCAACTGACTTAGCCACCCAGGTGTCCCATGAAGAAAATTTTTTTATCATAATCATCAAGTACCTTAAGGTTCACTATCAGGCTAGAAATTTCTTTCAATTCTCCCATAGATTGTAAGCAACAAGAGGACAGATCAGTAGCCCAAGTATCACACCAAAGAATGTTCTGGACAACTGCCTGTGGGATCATTTAGAATAAGAAGGCATAATCCCTGCTTTCCAGGTGTGTGGATCTTAAGAGAAATACTTGTTTTTAGAGGTGAATATGTCTCAACTAAAAATAACAGTGCACATGCTGAGGGAAACAGTGTGATCCAAAGAAGACTCCAGTGACAAAGTCCCAGGTTTAAGCTTTAGTATGAGCTCAGTTTTGTTCTGCGAGTGAGCTGAGGTAGCATGGTTAGGTAAAAGGAGCATGTGGGTTAGTCCCACCTTCTTCTCTTACTGAGTGCCTGGCCTAGGATTAAGACCTAGGTCTTAACTCAATGACTGTCTTAACTGTCTGTCCTTACTTTTCTCCTACATTGAAAGAGATTAATAATACATACTTCATAGGATTATTATGAGAACCAAAGGAAAAACTTCTTTAAATTTTCTTGCACAAGGTCTACCACTTAATAGGTGTTCAACAAGTATTGGCACTTAATTTTTACTCTTTTAAAATCTAATTCAAGAAAGATTTGCTAAGCCTTCTGTTATAGATCATGTAACAAATACACAGCATGTTTTTTTTGAAAATTTTATTATTATTTTTTAATGTTTATCCATTTATTTTTGAGAGAGAGAGAGACAGACAGACAGACAGAGTGTGTGAGCAGGGGAAGGGCAGAGAGAGAGAGAGAGACAGAGAATCCCAAGCTGGCTCTGTGCTGTCAGTGCAGAGCCCAACATGGGGCTTAAACCCATGAGATCATGACCGGAGCTGAAACCAAGAGTGGGATGCTTAACTGACTGAGCCACCCAGGCACACCTATACAGCAGATTTCTAAAGTTATTAAGAAACAATTCCCCATAAACTAGAATGGGGACAGATGTGTAAATAGCTACCTGCAATGTGATATAAAAAGTGCTATCTCAACATAATGGACAAAATAGGATCCTAAAGAAAAGAACAGTTAATTCTCCCTTTGGGATGCCAGAAATCTTTTACAGAATTGAAAGAATTTCAATCTGCATTTGAAGGTAAGGAAAGAAAATATATGAATTTACAAATTTTCAGTACAGGTAAGGTTGTATAATGTTGATTTGCACGGCATTCATCCATCCATTCACTCAAACATTTATTGAAAGTCTACTATATGCCAGGCACTGTTACAACACAGTAGGATCACAAAAATGAGAAGTAATGGTACTTCCTTCAAGGAGCTAACACTGCAGTGATTGATACAGGGAGATGCTTTACATATTGACTTTAAAATTTTCTATCATGTGTTCTTTTGCAAAGTATTAATAATATAATTGGGCATATTTGTAAAAATGGCCATTGAGGCCATAACCATATCAGTAACAAAGTACAATAAAAATTCTACCAACATTCCCATTCTTTCACAGTAATTTATGTTTTGAAGAAAAATTGCCTTGTAAATTTCCATTGTTTTTTTTTTTTTTTCTCTTCCTTCCATAAAATTAAGAGTTCAGTTTAGGTCAACTCTTGAGCTTCAATTGAACACACTAGATAGGCAAATGTGTAAGATATGTCTGCCTTTGAAGACTTTACAATTTAGTAAGGGTATGAAATCATCTATCTGTGTAGATTATGGCAAAATTCCTTCCCAAGATTTATCATCTATAAAAACTAAAGGGGAAAATAATAGAAAGCAAAGTAGAATTTATTAAATTGTTCTTTTAGTTCCACCTGCAGAATCATTTCTCTCCTAATTTCCGCAGGCACACAAGAAAACCAAATTAAGTGTTGGATTTATTGCCTGCTTTGGGCATCTTGACATACTACTGTATAAACTTAGGTCTCTGTTTCCTTGGAACTGTTGGACAGAGACATCTTGTATTTCTCACTAAGAAATTTTATACCAAAGAGACAAAGGAGATTAAAGCAATAAACAAATTGGAATGGCTTAAGTAAACCTAGTATTTTTCCCAATAAGACAGCTCTCCTGTTTCTTAGATCAGATTGTATTTTTTGAAAATCCAGCTATACATTATTATTAAGAGATACCCCTAAAGCATGATAGCACAGAAATATATAAAGAAAAATAGTGGAAAAGATATATTAGCCAAATACTGCTCAAAAGAAATCTGGTGAAGGATATAAATATCGGAGAAAACAGAGAGTAAGATAGATAAAGATGGGCAACAGGATAATAAAAGGAACAAGCCACCAAAGAGATACGGTAATCATCAACTTTTATGAGCCTAACAACAAAACAAAAACAAAAACATGCGTCACAAGTAGAAATTGATAAATCCAAAATCATAGTATGCAATTTTAACAAATCATTATCAGAAAGTCTTATCAAACAGGGGCACCTGGGTGACTCAGTCGGTTAAAGTGTCCAACTTCGGCCTAAGTCATGATCTTGCAGGTTGCTAGTTCGAGCCCCACGTCAGGCTCTGTGCTGACAGCTCAGAGCCTAGAGCTTGCTTTGGATTCTGTGTCTCCCCCTCTCTCTGCTCCTCCCCTGTTCATGCTCTCTCTCTCTCGGTCTCCCTCTCTCTCTCAAATATAAACATTAAAAATTTTTTAATAAAAAATGGAATAAAAAGAAAGTCACATTAAACAAAAAAAATTGAGTAGGATAGAAAATATTTCACTATTGAATTAACAAGCTTGCACAAATGAATGGGTGTAATACTCTGCACCAAACAAATAGAATATGTACATTTTGGGGGCACCTGGGTGGCTCAGTCGGTTAAGCATCCTACTTCAGTTCAGGTCATGATCTCATAGTTCATGAGTTTGAGTCTTGTATCGGGCTGTCTGTTGTCAACTAGGAGCCTGGAGCCTGCTTTGTATTCTGTGTCTCCCCCCTCTCTGTTCCTCCAGTGCTGTGCTGTCTCTCTCAAAAATAAAGAAATATTAAAAAAAATTTTTTAAACATGGTTAGTCAAAAAAGTTGCAGAATATGTATGTGTCATTTCTATAAATGTTTAAAACATGCAAAGCAGGATGATATTACATATGGGCATATACCCATGTAGTAAAAATATGGAAACATAAATGGGGATAACAGAAACCCCAAACAGGGTAAAGATTATCACAAGAAAAAGAGGGAACAAGGGATAGTAAACGGGAACAGGGAAGGAGGCTTTATGTCTGTAACATTTTTTCTTTAAATACATCTGAAGTAAATAAAGCAGTATGTTAATATTTGTTTACATTGGGTTGTGGATATACAGGTAGTCATTATATTATTCTCCATACATTTCTACTATTTGAAACATTTCATAATAAAAATTTAAAAATAAAAAAAACAGTTCAATCATTTAATCTTTTGTTCCTTTGACATTTCGTCTCCTATCTTTCTCCTTTCCCACCCCATCGCGCTAACACTGAGGCCCCAGGTTTACCAGCTTATGTACCCATGAAATTATACAAATATCAATACATCTCACCCTCACCTAAATATCTGAAGAACCTCAAATCTTCTTCAGGTTTCTCAGGAAATTCCCAAGGACGTTTTGCCTCCTTTATTCAAGTCACTGCCACAAGCCTTTTGAGGGAGGCTTAGCCAGAACATCCAGCTCTATAAGGGACCAAAAGAGGTGGACCTGAAAGCCACAGAGCTACCTTAGGTGGGAAGCTAATGAGTAAATGATGAGTAAATGAGATTCTGATGAGTAAATGATCACGGGTATCTTTCACTTCAACTACCAGCACACCATCCAATGAATAAATTCTTTCTCTTAACACACCCTATTTAAGGCATAATACTAGCAAATTCCCCTGGGATCATTGTTATTGATTCTGTTTCCACCCAGCCTGCTCTCTGAGCCACACCGACCCACAGCCTGCAGCTGCCCAGCACAACCCTCACCCAACTCTCACTCAACTCAGCCTTTCTGGTAAATGGGAAAGATAGAAGATGCTGTTTCCCCATAGCCCATGAGAAACACGTTTCTCTTTTGAGACAAATGTGGATTTGTCTTCTATGCAACTGGAAGCAAGTCATTTAAAATAGGACAAAATCTAGTTCTTTGCAAGTACTTCAAATAAAATTCCCATATTTCTTAAAATGGTCATAAATTGTTCATGGTGAGAATTAAAGTTACTTTGCACTGCATTTATAGAGTAAGGTACTTAACGGCTATATAAATATAATTAAGGACAATAACTTTACTATATTAATTGCCAGCTATCTTTCATTCCTTTCTCGAATCTATGCTAAACATAAGACAAAGCAAAAAATGAGAGTGAGGGCTCTATCCTTGAGCTACTATAAAAACGTTGCTTTTTATAACTATTTTAAGGCAATAACATGGTGTCTCTTTAGAGCATAATGGAGATCCAAAGGTGAGTGGTGTAGATGGATGGGTAGGAATATTATCTGGATATAAAAGGACTACTTTAGGCTAAAGAGTATCAAAATAGTGGCTGTTCAGCATGTGACTTTATCAAACTGTAAATAAATTGTATTTCTAGAATTTCACTAAGTTAAAAAAAAGCTATAAGAACAACTATTTTAAAAATGACTTTTACATTAATCCAGGAAAATCTCAATAATGTTTCATAATGAAATACTAACCCGATCTTTTTCAGTATTGTCAGGTGGTGTATAATATAGCCCATGTCCTTGGACCAGTAAACATATCCATTTGATAATAAAGGGGAAATGTGGAATGTTTGTGCTTGAGTAATTAAAATGGAATGTTTCTTGGATTAAATTAACTTCTCTATATGTTTGAAGCAATATTCCCACTGGTACATATTACAGGTGATTGAAATAAATTTGGCAGGGGGTCTCACAAACCAGTAATGGATTTCTCTGGACATAGGAAATTTTGCATTCCTGTACCCACTTCCATGCCAGGAAAAGAAAACTTACTAGCACAAATTTGAGTTTATCTTATGATTTCCCTTCTCCTCTTTCTCCCCCACCCTCTCACAAACCCCCTTCCTCATCATTTCCCTCAAGGATTTCCACTTATTCTTTATTGTCCCCATCACCCCCAGTTACCCGGTTCTTTTCCAATACCATAGCTCCATCATCTCCAGTAGGCTTTTTCCTCAGGCACCCTACAGTTCTCCATCTCCTTTGTTCCACCTTTATCTTCTCTTTCCATGTTCCCATTTCCAGGTTTTCTCTCATTCCTACCCTATCTTTTACCTTCTCTATCACTTTTGTCAGAAAAGTAATAGGACATTCTTCTCTTTACTTCTTGGAGAGCCTGAGATGGATTCATCCCACAAGATAATAATCCTGTCATTTTCATTTTATACATTCACCACAAAAATGTGAAGAAAGTAGAAAAGCCCATATTGGCCAACTGTACCCTTTTGTGTTTCTTTAATCCTGAGAAAGGTGGTGTAAGGGCTCCTGGTTGGTTCAGTGGGTAAAGCATGTGACTCTTGATCTCAGGCTTATAACTTTGAGCCTCATGTTGGGTGTCAAAATTACTTAAAGATAACAATTTTTTAAAAAATCCTGAGAAAGGTGGTGTAAACTGCTCACTGAGGTGGGGGGGGTGTTCCCTAAAAATCAAAGACACCAACTCTCACATGTATATCAATGAGGCTCAAGAGCAGATACTTAAAATAAAAGCAAGTTAAATATGCCAATGAATATCTTGGCATCAATGAGACTTACTAATAAAAAGAATTCTATTAATTCTTTTTTTGGATGGAATTATGACTAATATGAAAAGGTCAAATGCTTTATTAAATTACTTCCATCTTCTCTCCAGATGTGGGATTTGCTTTTTGACATTGTACAAACCTAGTAGCAACACTTAATTTAACAAAATCCTGAAAGGACTAAATAGACTTCATGAGGATTTTATATTTTTACATGAAATAAGTCTTAGGTAAGTATTTTTGTTCTCTGCCTCCTACTTCCTGATTCTATCTGAACTGGTGACATTTTTTTGGGCAGAATAATAGGACACAAGTTGCTAAGATACCATTTGATTTCCTCAATGTCTTTGAGTAAATACAAATAATAGTGAATGATTATATATTTTTTGAGTAAATTCTACTCCCAATGTGAGACCTGAGATCAAGAGTGGTATGTCCTACCAGCTGAGCCAGCCAGGAATCCAAGGATGATTCTATATTAAAACAAAGTTTAAAAAGCAACTTTCTAGACTCTGCAACAGTTTTGAAGTCAATACCTTCCCCCACTATTAGAAAGGTAAAATGTTTAATATTGATTATGCATCCCCAGAGAGTTCCATTCCTTCCTTCTAGCTGAGTATCACTGTAAAGATCAACCCTCAAATATGAGAAGCAATTGAAAACGGCATTATCTTCCATTATAGACAGATATAGATTGTATAACCTGGACTAAATGAAATGGAAAAGATCTTGGAGAAGACACATGGCACCAATATTTAAATTGTCTAGGAATGGTGATAATTTATCCTTCTTAGAGATCTCCAAGGAGGAAAATTTGGCAGTATCTCCCCATGCTCCATACAGAGATTCACATCAGGGTAGAACCCCTTCTTAAGCTGAATAAGAATCTTTAAATTTTATGCTATTAAAAATACAGTTTGGGGTTTAATATATTTATGCAAAAAACTGTTCTGTAGTTAATTTTATTAGGGCAGTTTTCCAAAAATTAAATTGCTGGGTAGGCATTTAAAGCCTCATTGAAGTGCCTGGGTGGCTCAGTCAGTAAGCAACTGACTTCAGCTCAGGTCATGATCTCATGGTTTGTGGGTTTGAGCCTTGCATCGGGCTCTATGCTAACAGCATGGAGCCTGGAGTCTGGAGCCTGCTTTGGATTCTGTGTGTGTCTCTCTCTCTGCCCTTCCCCCATTCACACTCTGTCTCTCTCTCTCAAAAATAAACAAACATTAGGGGCACCTGGGTGGCTCAGTCGGTTGGGCATCCGACTTTGGCTCAGGTCATGATCTCACAGTTCATGGGTTCGAGCCCCACATCAGTCTCTGCACTGACAGTGTGGAGCCTGCTTGATTTCTTTCTCTTTCTCCTTCTCTCTCTCTCTGCTCCTCCCCTATTTGTGCTCTCTCTTTCAAAATAATTAAATACAATTTTACAAAATTTAAAATAAGTAAATAAACATTAAAAATAATAATTAATAATAATAATAAAGCCTCATTGAAAATAGCTAAATACATAAATAACGACCAATTTACATTTCCACCAACAAGATATGAGAAAGCCCACTTCATCATATCCTGAACATCCAGACTGTTCTCAAGATAAAAAAAAAAAAGAAGAAGAGAAAAGAAAAGAAAGTAAAAAGAAAAAGAAAAAGCTTTGTGTAGAAGTAAACTATCAAGTCACTAGCACATAGTAGGAATTGGTGTTTTCACCTTCCTTTCTTCAGATGGTTTGGAGAGCATAAAAACTGCAGGTGTTGTTACCAAGGAGTAGCAGCAAAGCCAAAGAAGGACAAACAACCTACTTTGAATTGTGTATCATCTGCATCTGTGGGATCCTCCATATATTTCAGTTTATTTAACAAATCTTTGTTTCTCTATTATTATGTTCTAAGCTCTGTCTCCTTGGGTCTCCGATGTTTCCACACATCTTGCAAGCAGAGGCACTGACAGATTTTGTTTTGGATCATCTTTTCAAGGATATTTCTATAGTGAACAGCCTTAGAAGGTAAAAGTAATGTCTCCCTTTGGAGCAGAAGGCAGTTTCTGTAATGTCTAGTATAATTAAAAAAAAAAAAAAAAAAGGACATCTCTCTCTGGGTAAAAGGAAGGTCAGGGTTGCTTGTCAAAGATTTGGTTCCCTAATCTCGGGGTTTCTTTGCTATAACATAAACCCACTGTGTGTGCAGCATCTACCTGGGCCACTCTGAGTCACTGCATGGGACTTGGGACAAGGAGAACTGAAGTTCATGCTGCCTGATATACTAAGAGTAACTCTTTGTCTCTGATCCAGGAGTCTCCTGTCTACGGCCAACATCCATGAAACTGTGGCAGACTAAGGTATTAGCCTGCAAGTAGGTAAATTCTTAGAACATCACAGTTCTTGACAATGCCATCAAGAATCTTACTATTTAATAAACATGTAAGTAAAGCACACAGGAGCGCCTGGGTGGTTCAGTTGGTTAGGCGTCCAACTTTGGCTCAGGCCATGATACCCCTGTCCCCGAAGTTCGAGCCCTGTGTCAGGGTCTGTGCTGACAGCTCAGAGCCTGGGGCCTGTTTCAGATTCTGTGTCTCCCTCCCTCTCTCTCTCTCTGTCTCTCTCTGTCCCTCCCCTGCTCATGCTCTTTCTCTCTCTCTCTCTCTCTCTCTCTGCCCCTCCCCTGCTCATGCTCTGTCTCTCTCTCTCAAAAATAAATGTTAAAAAAATTAAAAAAAAAAGAAAAACACACAGATGACCGTACTATGTTCTCATTATGGTAATAGTTACCCAAAACACTATAGAAAAGAACAAAATTAATTCTGTCCAAGAGACAGTTTCATGTAGGAAGTTAAGAGAAGGAACTCATTTAGGAAAAAGAAAGCATAAATTATCCTTCTATTCCTATTTCTCTGACCATTCTTTCTCAATATCTTCTACTGGTTCCTCCTCTGTTTGGAGTCACTCAAGTTTCTGTTATTGTCCCCCTTCTCTTCGTAATGTATGTTCTTTCCTGGGAAATTTTATCCATTCATATGAGTTCAGCTATCAAATATGCATGTCTATCTCTAATTTCTTTCCAAGCTCCAGTTCCCTCCCTGTTTCCAATTGCTTACTTCACAGCTGGATATTTTACACATGACTCAAATTTAAGGTGTCTAAAACTGAACCCATTCTCCCTTTCCCTAACATACTCAGTTTTGTCTTCCTCACCATAACTGTTAATGGAAGAATCATTCCCAGGGCCTTAGGCATGAAATCCACAAAAAAATTCTCATTGCTTGGTTAGACATGTCGTCAAAGTAAAGAAAGTTAGTTTAATAATATCAGCCTGAAATGCACTATGCTGCTGAAGCCCATTAAGTGTAGATATTATCTATAAACACTATTTTGACCTGTGAGCTGTCCTGTCCCTTCCAAGTGACTGCTTTATCTCTACTCTATTACTTGTTGACTTGAAAGTTCAATATTATTATTATTTCAATGTTCTTCTTGGCTCCTCATAATTGTCCCTATGCACTAACTATATGCCTACTTAAACTGGATTCCACACAGATCAGCTTGGTGTCCAATGGAATCATCATCACTTTTGGAGAGTTCCTTCACCTCATCAAGTGAATTAATAAACTTTTAATAAGTTTATTACCTCCTTAATAAAATTTAATAGAATTTTACCTCCTTAATAAATATCTTCTATCCCTTCCCTTATTTCCATCTCTGGGAATACATTATCCTGGTTCAACCCTTGATCATCTATGACCAGCTTCTACTGCTTCCTACTTTGTCTCTGTCTGTTCAGTTTTTTTTAATTTTTTTTTGTTTTATTTATTTTTGAGACAGAGAGAGAGGCAGAGCATGAGTGGGGGAGGGGCAGAGAGAGAGGGAGACACAGAATCTGAAACAGGCTCCAGGCTCTGAGCTGTCAGCACAGAACCCGATGCGGGGCTCGAACCCACGAACCGTGAGATCATGACCTGAGTCAAAGTCAGACGCTTAACCAACTAAGCCACACCCAGGCGCCCCTGTCTGTTCAGTTTTAACCTCTTCAAATCTAGTTTGTATATACTCTTTGTCTTCAAACTTTCATTTCAAAATTCAAACCTGACTAACCAACTCCCTGCTTAAGACCCTCCTGCCCCAGTAGCTCCCATCACTAGCATTACGGATCAGTTATTATAAGTCCTTTAAGATAAAGTTCAAGTTTCTTCATAGGACAGACAAATCTCTCCATGATCTAAATCTTCTCTAACTCTCCAGCGTCATCTTGGCCACTTCCTACTTCAAATCTCAAGATACAGCAAAACCAAACTGATTACGTTCTTCCCATATAATATGCTTCTTCTCGTCTCCAAGCTGTTTCTCACACTGTTCCTTTTTCCTAGTGTTCACTTCCTAGTCCTCTCCCGATGTTCCTTCTTGACTTGGCAAATTTGTTTCATTGCATGTTTCTTTCGTTGGTCACCTCTTCAAAGAAGTCCATGGTATTCTCACCCAATTGCTTCCCAAGTAAGAGGATTCTGCTTGTACCCTCAAAATACCACTACTTACCTCTAAGCTTAACACACTGGATTGTAATTGCATGTATTTACTTTTTTTTTTAATTATATGTATTTACTGTGCTTCTGGCTCCCCCACTAGATTAAGACACTTGAGAGCAAGAACTCATCTTTCCATTCTTATTGGCTTGAATACTATCTGGTACATAAGTGTTCACTAAATATTTATTGAATGAATGGATAGATAGATGAGTGGATGGATGAATGAAGAGTGGGAGATGAGCTGTGAATATTGATATAGAAATTTAATCAAAGTACATTTAAAATTTTAATGAATGGAGAAATGGACAGACTCCAGTACAGTGCTCTACTGAATGGACTTTACTTACTATGATAAACATATCAACAATGGGACAGATCTGGCTGCTGTTCCAACAATTATTATAAATATTTTCTTTTTCTCCTGCTAATCTCTCTCTCTCTCTCTCTCTCTCTCTCTCTCTGTCTCTCTCTCTCTCTCTTTCTCTCTTTTTAAGTAAACTCTACCCACAATGTGGGGCTCGAACTCAGGACTGGGAGATCAAGAGTCATATGCTCTACTGACTGAGTCAGCCAGGTGTCCCTAAACTCCTGATAAATTAGACATATAATGAATAAAGTGGAACATAGTCATTATTGTCAAATTGGTATCTTTACTTTCTTTTTAAATGGTAAATTTAAAGCATTTATAACAATGAAGTACATAATGAGCCAAGTTTATATTAATATTGCCTACTTTGCTGTCCCCCTTTTCCTTCTCTTTCTCAATAGTGAATTCATTCCCATTTTTATCAATTCAAAAAAAGTAATAAATGACTTGTGTCCTTGGAAAAGACTGATGGTACTAAGTTCCAGTGTGACTGAAGTCACATATGAAGTATGTAATAGGAAAGGAAAATGAAAGTACAGAGCATAGATGATATAAAGTGATAAAATATTTGGAAAATAGTACATAGGACTTCAAGTTGTTGCTACAGAAGAAGTAGTAAAAACAATAAAGGTATTTTAATCATCTGAGATAAATAATAGTACAAGATAAATCAAAACAGGGGCGCCTAGGTGGCTCAGCTGGTTAAGCCTCTGACTTCTGCTCATGTCATGATGTCATGGTTCATGACTTTGAGTCCCACGTTGGGCTCTGTGCTGACAGCTCAGAGCCTGGAGCCTGCCTCGAATTCCGTGTCTCCCTCTCTCTGCCCCTCCCTTGCTTGTGTTCTGTCCTTCTCTCTCTCTCTGTCTCTGTCTCAAAAATAAATATTTAAAAAACTTTTTAAAAACTAAAAACAAAGGATCTTGAAATAGAATGTGGATGGGAGTTAGGGAAGGAAAGCAGAGATACTTTTTACAAGTACATAATCAGAACCTGTGATGACACCTAGAGTTTTCATAATCATTCTAATGGTACCTTCTTCCACTACATCAGCTTGATAGTGTAGAGCAACGTGGAACTTGGTCTTTCCCTTCTCTAGGACTCCCTAGCATTTATTTAAATGTCATATGATTTTGAGGGTAGATCAACTTAAGCTACATATGTTTTATCTTTCTATATTGTTAATCTACAAATGTAGTTCTAGAACAGGAGCATAACCTTTATATAGCATTTTAATCAAAGTGCATATAAGTTTTTAATGAATAACTATAGACATAAATATTCTCTTACTATTTCTTTTTTTTTTTAAGTTTATTTATTTAATTTTGAGAGAGAGTGAGAGCAAGCAGGGGAGGGACAGACAGAGAGAGGGAGACAGAGAATCCCAAGTAGGTTCCGCGCTATTAGCGCAGAGCCCAATGTGGGGCTGGAACTCACGAACCGGGAGATCATGGCCTGAGCCAAAATCAAGAGTTGGACACTCAACTGACTGAGCCACCCAGGTGCCCCCTCCTACATTTCTTGTCTTGACATTCAGTGGCCTCCTACGATATACCAGTCCTTTGTCTGATAATTTTCTTGTTAAATTTGGCCTCCCCAGATATCTCCAAAACTTTTTCTTACTCTTCTGTTAATAGGCATTCTTACTAAATTTAGGAAGAATGTGTTATCCAGGTTCATGCATCTGTTATTAAATATTTTTCTTCGTGCATAGACTCATATGGACTAATTGCTAACAACACTCAATTTTTGTCACTTATTACTTGTTCAAGTATTTTTAAAGTTTTTGCCTAATTATGTAAAATGAAAAGATAACATAATATCTTTAGTTTTAAAGCAATAGACATGAAAATTTATACATTTCTGGAAAGTAAACTGGTAGTATGTAAAAAAAAACTTTAAAAAAGTTCATACTTCATTTTAAATTTATTTATTTTGAGAGAGAGAGAGCACTAACGGGGGAGCTGCAGAGAGAGAGGGAGAGAGGGAGAGTCCCAAGCAGGTTCTGCACTGTCAGCACAGAGCCTGACTCGAGGCTGGAACTCACGAACTGGGGAATCATGATCTGAGCTGAAATCAAGAGTTGGATGCTTAACCGACCGAGTTACCCAGGCACCCCAATATTAAGCAATTCTAAGCAAGTTAAGGTGAACATGTCCTAGTCTTCATAGACCAGGAACCTGAATAATGAGAACAATCAAAGTAGAAAAGTGCATCCAGTTTGGATCAAGTTGCTGGAGAGATGCATAGCATAACCACAATCTTCCTGTCTTTCTTTTTTTCACTGCTTACTACAAAAGAGGGGTAGAAACTTATATGATGGCGTTTCTTCAGAGGACTTGTCAGTAGGGACCTAAAATCTCATTATCTTTCTTGAGAAAGGCTTAAAAATGGAAGCTATCTATAATTTCCTCTGTCATTAAAACGAGGGGCGCCTGGGTGGCTCACTCAGTTAAGCATCTGGCTTCAGCTCAGGTCATGATCTCCCAGTTCATGGGTTCGAGTTCCACTTCAGGCTCTGTGCTAACAGCTCAGAGTCTAGAGCCTCCTTTAGATTCTGTGTCTCCCTCTCTCTGTCCCTCCCCTGCTCATGCCCTGTCTCTCTCTAAAAATAAATAAACAAAAAAATTTTTAAAAAAACTCATTTGAAGCTTCAAATCACCAGAATGTCAACAACAAACTTTTACATACCTTGCTAAGATTTTGGCACTAAGAAATATTTAATAACATTAATTATTATTTTGGCACTAATAACATGAAAGTTTTTCTACCTGTGCTTTGTCACATCAAATAAGTTTACTGAGAAAAATCTAAATTATGTCATGAACTATAGACTCTATTAGGTGGAAAGAACCTTAGTGTGTCTACTTCATAAGTGATACTAGCCAATTTAAGCTTTCTATTTCTTTAACCAATTCTTTAACTATATCATTAAAAATAATTTATTAATATATTTCAAGTGAATAATTAGTGATTACTTAGTAATTGTGCTTTATTTTAGTAAAGGATTTCTTGAAATTGCAGAATTGTACGCTAACCTAAGAATCACTTGACCACTCCTTTGGAAAGCCTCGCTCATAATTTACAAAATTACACCAGACCTAGGACCACTACTCATTACCAGCATCTTCTCAAACTGAGGTCTTGTGCTTGGTTGGGAGGAAAAACACCATTTACAAAGAGTTAGCTGCTTCAAAAACCCAAACTTAAAACCGTTAAAGCTATGCACATACGCACACACCCCCATGATGATTTTGGTAACTTCAATAATTTGCCTTTTTCATTTGCCTTTTTCATTTCAGATTATTCTTGAATTTTATAAGTTCCTACTATTTCTGTCATAATGTTCCCTGTGTTGATGAACTGTCAACACTTAATGTGCAAAAAGAACAATTATTTATAATAGTGGTTTGGGGGTGTCTGGGTGGCTCAGTTGGTTGAGCATCCGACTTCAGCTCAGGTCATGATCTCATGGTTCATGGGTTTGAGCCCCACACTGGCCTTGCTGCTATCAGCAGGGAGCCTGCCTTGGATCCTCTGTCCCCTTCTTTCTCTGACCCTCCCCAGCTTGTGCTCTCTCTCTCAAAAATAAATAGAACATTTTAAAAATTAAAAATAAAATAAATAAAATAAAATAAAATAAAATAGTGGTTTTAACACTATAGGTCATGTTATAGACCTATACAATTAGCAGGTCATGACTAATGTTATATGGAAACCAACCTGACAATAAACTATAAAGTTTAAAAAAAAATTAAACATAAAATAACAGATTATAAGATCAGGATGCAGTACATATTAGAAGTACACAAAAATGTATTATTTTATAAAACTTTTGTTTCAGTTATATATATATATGTGCGTACTGGGTCAAGATGTGATATGTATGTTTAAATGGGGATACAACATGTTGTGTATTGTTTTGAAAAACAAACGTGCCCCACAATACCCAATTTGTAACTAGAGATATTTTTCCATAACGTGGAATACTTCTCCTTAACGTTCCTGCTTTGGCACTGTAATATCTGTATTATTTACCTATTAAAGAAAGTCATATCCTATATCAAAAGCAAGAAAGGAAGAGATGAATCTCAAAGTAAATTTCTGAATATGTTTTTGAATCCTTCCTGAAAATACCCATATAGGATAGGTTTCTCTTTTTTAATATTTTATTTATTTTTTGAGGGAGAGAGAGTGCAGTGGGTGAGGGGCAGAGAGAGGGGGACAGAGGTTGTGAAGCAGGCTCTGAGCTAACAGGCTGACAGCAGCAAGCCCAATGTGGGGCTCAAACTCATGAACTGCAAGATCGTGACCTGAGGCAAAGTCAGACGCCCAACCAACCGAGCCACTCAGGGGCCCCAGATATGTTTCTTTATGGGATTTCATTTATCCATTTTCTCAATGAGGTAGAAGATAGATAGATAGATAGATAGATAAAAGAAAGACCAGTTTATCTGTTTATATCTATCTATCTATGTATCTATCAATCTATCTATCCAATATCTTTTGAGAGAGTGTGCCTACTATTTGTCAGATGCTATGGATGCAAAGATAATAAAGCAAGCCCCCCTGAGGGTAGTAAAGTCCTAGTAAGGGAGACCACAAATTAACAAACAACAAGCTAACAATATGCTAACAGTTTTAGTAAACGTTGCAACTGATAGTCTAGAGGTACATTTCCAGTTCGGTGCCAAACGTGCAGATGTTGATTTCAAAGAAACTTAAATTTTCAGATGAATGAAGAAAACTGGGAGCCAATCTGATAGGAAATGTTGTTTTCTGGACTTGATGAATCATAATCGTTTATAATCCAGAGCTGTAGTGACCTATGAAATAATCTAGGGCCAGAGGATGATGCATGACTCAGCTTGTTACTCAATCTGACAAACATTAATTGAGCACTTTCCATGTGCCAGCCATGGTGACAGGAGCTGGAGAAACAAAGGTGACGAAAATACACTTCCAGTGGCCACAGTTAATTGCTGTCTAGTAGGGAAAGCTGACATAAAAACAGATAATAAATCACAGTGTAATTAATACAGTTAAAAAGGGGGTATTTCCAGGTACAATGGGGATACAGGAAAAGAAGTGGCCCGCATTTTGCCGGAGGAGACACAGCATTTCATGAAATACAAGTACAGTAGTCCCTTCTTATCCACAGAGGATACTTCCACAATCCCCAGGGGATGTCTGAAACTGTGGACAGCGCCAAACCCTAGATCTACTGTTTTTTCCTATATGTACACATCTATGATAAAGTTTAGTTTATAAGTTAGGCACAGTAAGAGATTAACCATAATAACAATAATATAGAACAATTATAACAATGTAGTATAATAAGTTATATAAATGTGGTCTCTCTCTAAAATATCTTATTGCACTGTACTCACGCTGCTTCTTGTGATGATAGGAGACGATAACATGGCCACATGAGGAGATGAAGGGAGGTGAGAGACGCAGGGGCTGAGACAGGCTACTTCTGACCTCTGACCTTTGGTCGGAAGTAGGATCATCTGCTTCTGGACTGCGGTTAACCAGGTTACTGAAATCACAGAAAGCAAAACCGTGGATGAAGGGGGAACTACTGTAGCTGGAGATGGAACAGGGGTTTCACAGAAGAGAAAGAGAGAAAGGCGTTCCACACTGACAGAACAACTTCTTGAAGATGTATGTTAGCATGGTACATTTGGGTAACTACAGGAAAATACTGCTACTAGATTCTAGGCTGTCAGAAGGTAGTCAACCGAAATGAGGCTGGGGAGGCAGACTCAGTCACATAAAGGAAGGACTATTTTACAATTAAAGTTTATTTAATTATTTTGAGAGAGACAGAGACAACGTGAAGAGGGGAGGGGCAGAGAGTAGGCGAGAGAATCCCAAGCAGGCACCTCATGTCAATGCAGACCCCAATATGGGGCTGGAACCCATGAACCATGAGATGATGACCTGAGCTGAAATCAAGAGTTGGACTCTTAACCAACTGGGCCACCCAGGCGCCCCGGGAAGAACGTTTTATACCATGCAGAAGGCTTTACATTATATTCCACAGACAATGAGAATACAGATACCATACAAGGTTTTAGTCAGGGAGTAACTTTTAAGTCAACTCTGGCAATGGCGTGGAAATTAATTGAAAGCGAAAAGAGCTTAGAGACCTAGAAGACCTGGGGCTGTGAACTTTGATATCACACTTGACTGCTAGCATATGATGTGACCCAGGACACGCTGGTATGAAGAAAACCAACATGTAATATTTTTATCTTTCAAAGCTTATAATGCAGGGAATTAACAAGTTGTGTATATATAAACAGTAGTTTCACAGTTAGGAAGCTGTGAAGCATCCCTCATATGAGGTCTATAGTTTCATGTGCCTGATTCACCCTTGGGTTTATCAACATCATTAGATCAGCATATGAAGAGTCATCAAGGTCACTGTGTGGATCTGCTGTGTAGCTGGGCTGGCTCATGGCAGAGTAAATTAGTCCCACAGACGCTAGATGTGGGGAGTGAGGTCTCACAGTTGGGAGCAGGCACCTGGGTTTTCCATTTGAGGAATGTTCCTCTTCTTCTTGCTAATGTAAACTGTTCTTCCCAAATCTAATCATTACCTCACAGCTCCATTTGTCTCCTCATCTTTTCTCTAAAAGTTGCCCCATTCAAAGCCAATGCTTCTTTTAATAATAATAGTAGATGCTTCCCTAGCACTTCTAGGGGCCAGGCACCATTCTAAATTCTCAACAAATATTAAATGACTAAATTCTCATATCAATTCTATGAGACAATAATCATTATTATTGCCTTACCCTACTCAAGCTCTATAACAGAATACAACACATTGGGTGGCTTATAAGCAATAGAAATTTATTTCTCACAGTTCTGGATGCTGGGAAGTCCAAGATCGATGTGCTCTCAGATTCCATGTCTAAAGAGAGCCACTTATTTGGGCGCCTGGTGGCTCAGTAGGTTAAGCAGCCAATTTCAGCTCAGGTCATGATCTCACGGCTGGAAGGCTCATGAGTTCGAGTCCTGGGTCCAGCTCTGTGCTTACAGCTCAGAGCCTGGAGTTTCCTTTGGATTCTGTATCTCCCTCTCTCTCCACCCCTCTCCTGTTCGTGCTCTGTCTCTCAAATATAAACATTAAAAAAACATTTTTAAAGAGAGCCACTTGTTCATAGCCCTAATCTTCTCCCAAAGGCTCTGCCTTCAAATACCATCACTTTGGGGATTAGGTTTTAACAAAAGTATTTTGGGGGGACACTCACATTCAGTCTATAGCAATTATCCTCATTTTTCAGAAGAGGAAAGAGTAAGTTGCCCAAAATCCTACATAGAAACAGAGGCACTAATCATATCCATGCCATCAGGCTCTGGAGTTGATATTTTTAGTCATGATTGTGTTGCCTCCACAAATCTCAGTTTTATAAAGTACCCAGTAGGAAAAAAGGGGCATGGAATTTTGCTTTACAGAAAACTTTTCTTGGGTACTCCCTTTTTAAACTACAAAATCCTATAAGTTTTGCTCCTGCGCCCAGTTGTTATGTCTTTATAAACACACGGTTTGCATTGGTCCAACAATCTTAAGAAACATACTTCCTCATACCCTGTTGGAAGTACAGTTCAGCCAGACTGAAAGATTATCTTTTTTAGTTGATCTACCTTACAGCTTAACCAGAACTCTCTCCATACCACAAATAAGATCTTTCTGTAAGTATTCTTTAGGACAGGAGACTTACATAAGAATCTGTGGCTCATTAAAGTGTCTTCCCTTTAATACTCAAGATTAAAATGAAACCTTTTCTGCAAGGTCAGCAATAAGAGCCAATTTAATGTAAGTCCTTTATTGATTAAAAAAAAGTTGACTGCATTAATCTTTTTACTTTTTATCTGGTCTTTAGTTCATAAGTCACCAATCCTTGCAAGAGAGGGAACTGCGGTAATGCTATGCCCTGAAGCTTTTAAAGAGGATATCATAACAGCAGAAAATTATTTTTAAAAAACCATCCTATCATATGAAGTTTAAGGATCTACTTCCTAGTTTAAGGACCTCAAACCTGCCCATTATTGTTTCCTATGTCATTTTCGGAGTCTGAACTTTATTTCCAAAAATAATTATTTAGATCATGATGAGCACCGGGTGATGTATGAAATTGTTGAATCACTGTATTGTACACCTGAAACTAATATAACACTGTATGTTAATCAACTGGAATTAAAATAAAAACAAAAAATTATAATGTATTTTTAAAAATAATAATTTAGATAGAAAAAAATTAACTGGTAACTTAGCTCCTTTTTTTAAAATCATTATTATTATTAAAAAAATTTTTTTTGATGTTTATTTATTTTTGAGAGAGAGACAGAGTGTGAACAGGGGAGGGACAGAGAGAGAAGGAGACCCAGAATCCCAAGGAGGCTCCAGGCTCTGAGCTGTCAGCACAAAGCCTGACGCGGCTCAAACCCACTAACCGGGAAATCATGACCTGAGCCGAAGTCAGACGCTCAACCGACTGAGCCACCCAGGAGCCCCTAAAATCATTCTTATTAAGTAAACTCTATGCCCAGCGTGGGGCTGGAACTCATGACACGGAGATCAAGAGCACAGGCCCTACCAACTGAGCCAGCCAGGCGCCCCTAGCTCCCTACGGTTTTTAAAAATTCTTCTTTATATTAAAGAGCAAAATCTTGTAACTTTAATGGACCTGTGATTCTGGGTAAAATAATATATTAAAATATTTCCCACTTTCCCCCAGACTTCAAAAAAAAATGATGTGCATGACACAAAGGTCAAAACTTACAGCCAAAAAATTTTGTAAAAATCACTTCCAATGCTTCAAAGTGAGAGGACAAGCAAGGTGAGTGTGGAATCTCGGGGTTTTCTTCAGTTGCTAACAGTGGTTTATTCATTGACACAGACCTAAGTCAGCCCACTGGAAGGTGGCAGGATGTTTTCAAGACCCATTGGGGGGGCGACGCAGAAGAAGCTTGTTCTGTTTTATCAAGCACCCAACACACAGAGTTGATATGCAAGCCTTTCACCTGGCCACCACTCACCTCCGCTAGTGTAAAACAATGCTCAAAAGGGGATTAGCACATGAAAGTCAGGATATGCTTAAATAAACAGGAATTCTATGGCCACCTTTACCTTCTGAGCTGTGTCCCGAAGGGAGCAGGCCATGCTCAATACTGGCGGAAACAGGACGATTTATCATGGGAAGGAAGAGAATTGATTGAGAAAAGCATGTGAAAACGGCCGGCCGGTAGGCCCCCAGTAACCTAGTTTGCTCTTTCCCTTGGCGTGTTTATCGGGGTTAGTGGCCTCATACCCACGGTCTCCAGCATCTCGTTCATACGACGAAGGTACTGAACCCAATTGTCACCTTCCCTTCTGTAGGCACTGATCGTTCATAATTACCTTTCTCCATCTGGGTGCTTGGGCGTTTTCCAGGCTGCCTAGCAAAGTCTAAACTGGTAGGATTAACTTCCAGCTCCGTTTAGAGAGTTGCGGGGTTGGGGGAGAAAGGCTTGGCCTCTTACTCCACGCCTGCCTTTCCCCGCCTGGTGTGTCTGTGGCACTCTCAAGAGGCGAGCACCAAAGAGGTCTCTTCTGCGGCCTGCATTAGCAAAACTCCGGTGGCAGAGTGGGGGAGTAGCAAGGGACAGTGCCCGACGCCACCGCTAAGAGAAAGACTTCCGAGCTCGCTCGGCTCCTGCTGGGCGCCGGGAAGGGCCCTGGGCTGCAAAGGAGTCCGGGCGCGCCGTGACGCCCGGCGAGGCTGCAGGGCACCGGAGCGGTCGGACGGGGGAGCGAGAGCTAAAGCTTGCAGAGCGCGCCGAGCCGCAGGCGTCAGCGGCCGCGGCCGAGAGGCTGACGCCCAGCCGAGCCCGCCAGGCAGCGGGAGGCGGAGGCCGAGCGGGAGGCGGAGCGGGCGGCGCCGGGGAGGCGGAGGCGGAGGCGGTGTCTCCTCGAGCTGCGCAGGCGTTGCTCGCACCTTGTTGGTCAGTGCTGGGAGCGCTGCTATGGCGTTTCTCAGACCCGCGGCTCCTCCTCACACGCTCGAGGCGGAGGGAAGGAGGGGTAAGAGGAGGAGGAGGCGAGCGGGCGGCCGTCGCAGCTGCAGACCCGGGGCCAGAGAAGGAGGCGGAGCGGGAGCCGCCGCAGCCACCCCGGCCGCCGCCGCCCGCAGCCGCGGGGCTGCTGCGAGTCCTCTCCCGGCTTGAGGGCACGCGGGGCGCCCCGGCCATGCCGCATAGCGACAGCTGAGCCGGGCGCGGGCCCCCTCCCTCCCGGCCGCCTCAGCCGCCGTGCCCCCTGGGTGCCCGCGGCCGGAGTGCCCGGCGCCTCCCGTGCGCCCTAGACCGCGAGCGCGAGCAGCGGCCGCCGCCGAGGCGCGGGTGGTGCTGGCGGCGGCGGCGGCGGCGGCGGCGGCGGCGGCGGCGGGAACGCGGGGCAGGAGGAGGCGGGGAAGATGGACCCGGCGCCCTCGCTGGGCTGCAGCCTCAAGGATGTGAAGTGGAGCTCGGTGGCCGTTCCACTCGACCTGCTGGTCAGCACTTACCGGCTGCCCCAGATCGCGCGGCTGGACAGCGGTGAGTCTCCGCCCGGCCGCGGGCTCAGGGCAGACCGGCGCGGACCGCAGTCTCGGCGCGGGTGTGCGCGCGTGTGCTGGGGAGGGTGGGACCGGGTGGGGAGTGGGCTGCTCCCCACCCCCCGCCCCGGCGCTGGAGTTGGCCCGAACGAACGGCTGCCGCAGCCCTGGCGCGTTGCTCTCAGCTACTCCCAGCAACAGCTAGAGATGTGAAAATCAGAGCCCTTGCAGTGGACTTAAAAAGGACGCCCCCAAAAAATCAACATTTGGGGAAACCTCTGCAGATAGTAATTTTGGAGGCGAGCTGTCCCTCCCCACCCCCCTGTAGGAATTATTCAACCTGGGTAACCCTGAAGAGTTATCTTAGTCAACTTTCTTACAAAATCATTGTGCTTTGAGTGGCATCTTTATTTTGGATGCTCTCCTTCCGCCCGCCCCCCCCTCCCCTTCTCCTCCCCTCCTCACCCCCGCAAGAAGCAGCAGATATAAGAGGAAAAGCTCCTGGGTGACCAATGAAAGGGATCACATTTCTCAGAGACCTTTTATTACAACTTGTCTGTTTTGTTTAACCGAACTGAAAGTAATTTGGGGCTGAGTGTAGAAAATGTTTTTAGCAGAAGTGATGGTATGCTTAAGGTTAATTATTAGCTTAGCACATTTCGAGCCTGGAAAAAAAAATTTAAGTCACCAAAACCTATATTGATTTGGAACCTGAGCCTGTATTTCCTGCAACTGACCACCAGAAACCAGCCAAACATATCCCAGCTGTTTGTTCTGCAGTGTGACATCTGCAAACAAGTGCATACTGTCAAGCAAGTAGACCACTTGCAGTTTGAATTATACCATGTAAGGTGTCCATTCAGGTGTGTTTTGTTTTGTATTTTCACTATCATTCAGTTTACTTGGGCTTCGTGTGATTTCGGGCTGTTTTCAGAAACATGCTTGCTCTGCTCTAGGGCTGTGGGAAGCCCTTGGGCCCAGGTGGCAGGCAAGCAGATAGAGCTGTGGTCACACAGGCCAAGTCAGAAGAGCATTGAGCAGAAAGATGTCATTTCAAGTCCCAAGGACTCGGGTTACTCCAGAAAAGGAGTAACAAGAGTGGGTAACATGAGATGTGTAAATGTCCATGGCATTTTTATTCTGTTTGGTATCTGTGGGGTTAGATTAGACATTTGAAGTACTGATGGGAGAAATAAATGCAGGAAAGTTCATGAAAGCTGAAGACAAGCTTGGCCTGCTTTCTGTCCTTGTTTGGTTGGTCTTGGTAGTGATGGGAATAAACTAGGAGTTTTCAAACTAGCAAGGAAGTGCAGATGAACTCAGGAAGGACAGGTGGTATGTTGAGGCATTTCTGTTTACAGTGGGGTGGGAAAGTGTTTGGTGCTTTAACTATGTAACTATATATATGCAGGTCTGAATCTGTGTGTGTATGTGTGTATTCACAGTTTCATTTCCTCTTCCACTGTGCAAAAATGTGTATATTGGAAGGTTAGGTGTCCTCACCTTTTCCGACATTCTATCATCACTGCACACACTCTGCCAAAACCCTTAGGTAGGCAGAGAGCATTGATGCATGTGGTATAAAAGTCACCCAAAGGCTTCATTAAACTGAAAGTTTAAAGAGGCTGAATGTCAGTTGCAGACCTTTTAGCTTTATTATCTGCTTTCCTATCCCTGTCATTCATAAGAAGGATCTGAATCAGCAGTGTACTCGTCCCACACTTCTTTTTAAAATTAGGACGTGGGTAGCAAGTCTCAACACTGTGCCCTTTCAAGCTGTGGAATGGATTTTGATCACTGTGATTCCAATTCTTTATTGTGAATTTTCTCTTATTACCACTTGAGAATCACAGTGGCACACACAAATTTGGAATCCCAGCCAAATACTGCTTTATACCTTGTTTTTTTTTCACTTACCAATCCCATCTTACTAAAAAATTTATTTTGTTTTTAATAGCTGCATAATATTCCAGGGGATGGCTATACCCAACAGTCTAGTCCCCATTGGTGGACATGAGATGCTTTGTTTTTTTACTGTTACAAGTTGTGATATCATGAACACCCTTACCCATAAATCTGTTCAGGTTAGTATATATTCCTGCCTTTCTGAATAAGTATGTGAATCCTTTTTTGAATTCTTGATACACGTGAGAATTGGGGGAGCACCACTTTCCCCACAGCCTTACAGTGTTAAGTATCTGTAAAACAAACAACTTGGTGAATTTGATGAGGAGAAAGTGTTAGTGTACCAACTAAATTTGGATAGTCTTACAAAGAGTCAATCATTGACTCCATGCTTATTTTGAATCATGTTCCACAGCAGTGCTCAGAACATATTAAGGATATGCCACTATATTTATAAAAGCTGTATGTGAAATCTCCAGTTTTGTGCAGTCCTCATTCTGTGTCTGTCCTTTTGCCAGTTTTAGTACTGCAGGTACATTTTACACACACACACACACACACACACACACACACATACACACATATCCTATACTTAGACAGGAAAGGTAGTCATTTTCCAAATCACTGATTTTAAAAGAGACCAGAAAGAAACTGAAAAACATGCCATTAGTTGACCTTATGCCAAGAGAACTATTGGCTAATTTGAAGCAGTCATTAAAGAACATTAAATGTCTAATTTTATAACTGTTGGTTATTGAATGCCTACTACATGCTGTACATTTCTCAGTGCTTGGTGCATATTGTCTCAAATCCTCAGCACCCCATTTTAAGGACTTTGGGAACCTGAGATTCAGAGAAGTTGAGTGACATACCTGGTAAATGTGTGGAGTGGGATTTTCAGCCAACTTTCTGACTCTAAAGAAAGACCTTTTATCTCAAACTTTAACTCCTCATACTAAATGGGAGTAGGTTTAGAGTAGGTCTAATGTCTACTCTAAATAGCCCCACTGTCTCTCTCAGAGCTTGAGGACCGGAAAGTCAATATTTTTCAAACCGTGTAGACACCGAATTAAGTGCCGGACTCATCCATCATATTTAGACTACTTTTTGCTTCCCAGAGGAGTGGCTGAAAAGACGGAAGGAGCAGTGGGGAAGAAGAGAGTACGAAATCAGAAAAAGAAGGAAAAACGTGATGTCTGAGGGCTTACGTACTTAGATGTGCCGGTTGAAATTACTCCTCAGTACATTTGCCATACTTAAAATATTAACTGCACGGTAAAGTACTCTCCAGTTGTTTGCATTATGCATGTTGCTTATGAAATGCCAGTCAGATAGACACAGTCAATATTGCATCCCCAGGAGTGAAATTTGTCATATGATAAGAGAAATACAAAATAATGAGGCTTCGTGGTATTGCCTCATGAATTTTTCTGGAAAACACACAAAAAAGTATCCAAAAGTAGTGATTCTTCTTAAGGGAGTGAGATACATGCCCCATAGGCAAAGGCTAGCAGTACAGTTGAGACCGGGTATTTAATTTGGTCATCCATCTTAGAAACTTTTGGCTGTAGAACCAGGTTCAACAAATGTGTTTTTGACCAAGAAGAGGGTGGAGCAAATGTTGATCTCCAACCCATCCTAACTCAAAACTAGGTAGGGAAATTCTCTGTCTCTTCAAGTAATTCGCATTGGAAAGACTCCAATGATTAGTCTAGAACAGTGTTCTAACTTTTTTTGTTCCTGTAGCTCCTAAAAGATTATGCAGAAGTTTGTACCCTCAGCATATTATTAAGCTGATTGCTAAAATTTTCATCTTAAGTATAAACAGTTGCAAAGGATGTCATCTTCCAGCATATTATGAATCTTGACTTTTTAAACTGTTATGTCATTAAAACAAACCTCTAGTAGGTCTGTAAGTGATTCCCAGTTATCATTCATTTTTAAAAATACATGAATAAGTTCTTCTAAAACAGTTAAAATTTTTATACCTTCGCTTTTTCTCCTTAAATTTATATTACCATTTTCTTCCGCTACAGAATCCTATCCTAATGTAATATATTTTTATGTTTGAAACTGTCTTACTGATCACTCTGTCATTATTTCTGTAATGAAATATATATATAAATTGAAACCCAGTATTTTATTTTTCTTTTGACCTTAAGCCTTTTCATATTTGAATATTTCTGGTTGCTTGAAACAAAGAATTGGAAATTCCCTGATTTAGAAAAGGCATTGCTACCCAAATGCTAAAGACTCAATCATTTACAGGCAATAGCATTTTTATTTGTTTCTTTGTTCATTGCCCTGAGGTCTTTACACTCTGGGGTAATGCCTTTTAGAAAGATCTAAAGATGCATTGTTTCTGTAAAGTGGGTGAAGGGTCTTTGGGAAGGGGAGGTGGTGGAGGACAGCTTCCATTCATCCTGGGTTGGACGTCTCTCTGTGATCCCAGCCAAATCAATTTTTAGACAAGAGAGTATTGGGAAGTTGGGGCTCTGGAAATTGATTCCCTGACAGCTGTGATGGGAAGTATTGCCTATGCATCAAACATGTACCCCTGTTCGAAGAATGATGGCCTAGATCAGTGAAAGATGAGTTTATGGCCCTGTTGGCTGAAAGGAAGAGGAAGATGAAGCCTGCATGGAATGACAGAGAGAAAAAGATAGTGGGAGTTGGAGGCAGCTGCAGTGATAGGTCATCAGCAACTTCTCCTTCCCAGATGTGCAGAGGAATCAGAGCTGATGCTGAGCCCCACGCGTGTTGGCCCTGTAGGAACTTGGTCCTTGCTTTGTGCTGAAGTACTTTTCTAACTACCATTTAAGTGCCAGGAGGATTGAAGGAGCAGAAACATGGACACTGAAGGCAGGGAGGCTCCATGTGCCTATTTGTAGATATCAAAGGTGTTTCTAGATCTTTGTTGATTTCTGAAATTAAGTTCTCAAAATCTCCATGATTGATGTTTTATATATATTTTTTTTCTACATTAACTTGGTGTAAATCTTGTTCCCAGAAGATATGCTTATCTGTTGTTTCATTTTCCCTGACATTCTGTATTGTAAGAGGGTACATATGCATGTCCCAGATAGGAGAGACAGGAGTTTAAAGGATACTAGATTTGGATCTTAGGAAACCCTGTTCAGTTTCAAGAGCTGCCATCTCATAGTTATGTGATATTGGTCAAGTCTGACCCCTTTGATTTGTAGTTTTCTCATGCAGAAAATAAATATATACATTATACTGGTCCATGTATCTCATAGTTTTTGATTTGTTTGTTCATTCAGTCAATATTTATTAAGCCCCTGCTGTGTATCAATCCTTGTTATAAGTATGGGGACAATAACATTGAACAAATGTGCTCATGCAGCCTGCATGCTGTGTATCTGCTTACTATGATAATTAAATACAATAATATATGTGAAATACATGTGTATTGCAAAACAGTGCACATATATAAGATGGGAGTAGCGAAGGTGCAGACCAGTTGAGAGGCAAGTTTCAGAGTATATCATTTAGGTAACAGAAGTCCACCAAATAATATTTTGTACAGCTAAAGATAACTGAGGGAAGGGTGACTTTAGCCTATTTCCTTCTGAGTATATGGAATCTAGTAATCCACAGGTTATAAAAAGGTGGCGTAAGGTTTTTATCAGAGAGAAAGTGTTGTGAACTAACTCACGATTGGATTTGGGAAAGACCAGAGCAGGAAGTTAAGAAAGAAACTTTTAACTTAATCCAGAATCACATGCAAGTCTGACCAAATGCTACCAACACACTTGAATCTCTATCTAGTAGATTCATCACTGCTTTTACTGGGTTGATGACGGTTTTCTGACTACTTATAGTTATATAACAGTTAGGAAATACATGCCTTGTGTAATGTTCTGCACCAATACTCTCTTGAGTATTCTTTTATATACCATATTCTTTTACCTTTTTTCTAGTTATTGCCTCTAATTTATGGCCATGCCTATAAATTATGGAAGAAGAATTGGAAAGGACCTTTTAGAAGACACGGACAGTGATAAGTACTTAGGCCCACAAGACAAGATTTGGACATGGCTCTTTTCGGTGCTCTTGTTTTTCAAGTAAGATGGCCGTTTTGAAAGTCTTAAGACATTCGGTCATCTGTAAAAGGAAAACTGGTTTGACCATTTGATCAGACTGTATCATAGTTTAAAGGGAGCATTTGAGACTCTTTCGCTCATTTGGCTGCCTTTTTGAAGTGGTGAGTCCTTGTAGGCCAGCTTGTAAACTCGTTTATTTTTGTTTGAGATTCCTGAGGTATCTGTCTTTTTACTCACTGAGCTGCAGTACTAGGAATACTCCTAAACTCCCTCTGGTCTTCAGCAGGACTATCAATCTTAAGAACACCAGCTATTCTGTGCAACTTGAAAAATAACTTTTATTGCTGGTTCATGTATTATTTTGCCATATTTGACAAAATAGAAAATACCTACTAAAATATTTTAAATCTCATGGAATTTAAGCCTTTTAGAGGACGTTTCCACATGAAGATGCTTCCCCACATCTCAGCCCCTACCCCTGCTCCTAGTGGCACAAAAATGTTTACTTGAATTTAGGTTAAAGGTATCTACAATTATTTTTGCTATTTCCCAGCTCCTAGCACAATGTCTGACATACAAGAGATATTCTGTAAGCAGTTAATAAATGAATGAGCAAATCCCAGTATTAAATATTTGCAGGTCCAACAGGTCTATATTATTAAAGGATCTATGACCTCTGTGAGTTTGAAATAGAATTTCACTTTTGTTTCAGTTGAGATAGGCATATGTGTAAATACATAACTTGAAACTAAGATGGTAGGTCCTAAAATTAGCAGTAGGGAACATAAAGACTTAGTTGATCATCACGATGAAATAATGATTCTTAGGGTCATAGTTATTAATATTTTATTAATTTTTATTTTTTAATGTTTTTTTTATTTTTTGAGAGAGAAAGAGAGTATGAGCAGGGGGAGGAGCAAAGAGAGAGGGGGACAGCAGATCCAAAGCCAGCTGCGTGATGACAGCAGCAAGTCCAATATGGGGCTTGAACTCACAAATCAAAAGATCATGATCTTAGCTGAACTTTAATGCTCAACTGAGCCACCCAGGCGCCTGAGTTATTAATGTTTTAAATTATTTCTAGAAATTTCAACTCATTTTTAGATTCTTTGGTTTCTTGCTTGTTCTTTTGTTCTGAAATTAAGATTCTCCTCTACATATTATATGCTGCTATGTCATTGAATTTTTAATCTTATGTGGACCAGAATACCATAAATCTTTGGAATCAGTCAACTCTTATGCTACGGTAAAGACTAGGACTGATTGGATAGTCAGCTAACCATTTAACTATCCAACGTTTCATCTTCCCAGGGTACCAGGGATTTTACTTCTAAGTAAAGGAAGCCACTTGGTTTAAATAGTGTTATGAAACTACAACTGCTAATTTGGTACAGTTGTCATCTTCCTAGAATAGCCCCAAGATTGACTTGAAACCTTAGTGTCTTAATCCCAGACAGTGAGTTTCCTTTTATGCCCTTGTGGGGATACTGCATGGTTGTAGAAGAAGGAAAAAACAATGTTCCCAAGCCCTTTTCCAGTGTTGTGGATGCATTACTTTATAATTAAAGGGCAAGTCATTTTAATTGATTCTGCTAATTCTTAAGCCTAGTTTGAAGTATTTCAATACCAGTTGGGCTTTGATGGCTTAGTGGTTTAATAAATACCAAGTTATTGAATTTAAAGTACAATATGAAGTCTTATGAAGATATTTGTTATTTAGGTTAATATTTAACATCTTCAGTAAGTTATTACGATTAGGCTGGTTACAGCGTAGAAAGGAATGTGAACAGTGGTGAAGGATGTTGCCTTGTAAAGATTGAAAATAAGTTATGTTCTGTTTTTCTCCACTCAGTAAAAGAAAACTTCCTTGCTCAGACATTTTTTAAATATGACAGTTTTCTCAATACCAGACTTTTAAGATGTTAAAAATGAGAATAGGCTCTTGATAATTAGTTCACATTGACAGTGTTTTCCTCTTGGCAAGGAACTAAATTCAAAAGTCTAAAAAAAAGTAACTGAAAAAACATAAATGTTTGCTTTTCTATTTTTAAATATTCTATTACCTTGTAGGTAATTAGGAAGCATTCACTGGTTATAACAGATTCTGTCATCCATTCAGAAAAAGGTTAATGAAATGCCTGAGGAAACCCACTTGAATAACTTAAGGACATCCATCTATGAAGGTGTTCTTCATGACTGACACCCTGAATTGCCTCTCTCTTCCTTCACCAGCAATGTATGAGCAAAGGATGGTTGAAATTGAAGAACTAACATCCATTCCATTGTCATTCCTGGTCCTCAGGAAGCTTAGGCTTCAAGGTCTTCAATTTTAGTCTATTTCAGGTTAATGTTTGAAATAATGCAAGATCCATCCATAATGCAAGACCTTGAACCACTGACCCACAAAATCAATCAAGCACAAGACCTAAGTTAAAAACAGTTTAATTAACAGTGTCTAAACAGAGAGAGCTCTAGAAGATTCAGAATACCTACTTAAAAATAAGTAAATAACATGAGGCTTTATACAGATATCCTGCTGGGGGTTTTTTTGTCCATATTTATTTTGGTCCCATCTTTTGGGAGAAAGGAGAGCCACTGAGAATAGATAGGATCAGAAGAAATTTTCACAAGCTCATCATCAGCAGGTATATCAGTTAGCATTAACTTTATTTGTGTATAACAGGACAAAAGAAAATAGTGATTTATACAATATGGAGATTTCATTCTTTTCATATAAAAGGGAGTCTGAACGTATATACTCCAGGATAGAGATGGCAGATCCAGAGTCAAGGACCAAGGCTCCTTATGTCTTTGTGCTCTGTCATCCTTAGGAGGATGGCACTTCATGGCACTTAAGGCTGCTGGAGCTCTAGCCATCATGCCTGCATCTTCTACAGCAGGAATGGTGAAAAAGTATGCCTTACCACCAGTCCACTTCACTTGCCATCTCATTGGTCAGGACTTACACACTCTTCTGTAGACAGGAAAGTAAGGAACTGGGCATAGCGTCCATGGGTTCTTACTACAGGAGAGCCAAGCTTTGGATGTTAGAAGCTGTTTAGCAATCTCTGCCACTCAGATTTGTGCTTTGATGCTTTTTCTTCCCCTTTTTTTTCCTACACAAAACTTAGCCATGCATTCAGCTCTAATTTCTTGACATCTTCTTGTTCAGGTTTTTTTTAGCTTAAATAGTATGAACCTCTTGCTCCAGCTTTTCTCTTTTCATCCTTGAGCATGAGCTAAAACCTTGAGGCAGTTCTATTTAAAGGCCCTCTGTTGTATGTGAAAGGACTTTCTAAGTAAGCCATGAAAAGTTGTGTATTTGCGGGAAATTATCATTCTAAGACACTTCTCACATTCCTTTTTGGCTTGCATACTTTTCAGGTTTTCTCTCTGATCTGATACACACAATGGCAATAGTCGTCCAGTTGTTCAAGGTGCTTTTTTCTCCCTGCTTTATTCCTTTTGACAGAGAGGCTTGGTGGTTGTGTTTTAAAAGATATTTACCATTTTCCTGGAGATACCATTATTATTGAGAACTTGGAAAACATAGACCAAAAAAAAAAAAAGACAAAAATGAGTATTAGTTTTAGTTCCAGAAGTTAGATAACTTGTTATATAACCATTATTAACATTTTCCTATTATGCAGGCATGACATGTAAATGGAGACTGTATCTAAAAGTGGGACCAAACCATATAAAACTGTGGGTTTTTAAAAATTTTTTTAAATGTTTATTTATATTAGAGAGAGTGAGCGTGCGCGAGCATGGGGGAGGGGCAGAGAAAGAGGGAGACACAGAATCTGAAGCAGGCTCCAGACTCTAGCTGTCAGCACAGAGACCGACGCGGGGCTCAAACCCACGAACTCCGAGATCATGACTTGAGCTGAAACCAGAGGCTCAACCGACTGAGCCACCCAGGCGCCCCCGGATATCAGTTTTAAGTGTTATGTTCATTCTTGCATTGTGTCCAGTCTTCTGAAAGAAGGACTCCTCTTCCATTGCATAAAATAAAATAACCTCATGAAAGTCTTGGTAAATCCATGCTGTGTATTCACAACTATATTTGAATTCAAGTCATGGAGAGGCCCCCACTGATACCTCATTGTTGATTGTTGATAAATCCCTGTGCATTGCATGAAGCTAAACTGACAAATAGAGTTCGTCACTATTTGGTTTTCAGGGCTAAGAATAAGTTGACACGTTTATAAAAATATTTCATTCTTTTTCATGTAATCCATAATGAGCCCTGAAGTTTGAGAGCCTGTTGAAGCTTAGAACCCAAGTGCTGATGTGAGAGAATACTAGAAATTCACAGACAACTTCCAGATAGGGAGAGAAGCAAACATGATGGCTTGAATGTTATTTCATTTCTTCTGTTGAACATCTATGTAAATGTCAACTTCAGTGTAATGTCTAAGAGGAAGGGAACCATACACACACACACACACACACACACACACAGGAATATTACTTGGCAATCAAAAAGAATGAGATCTTGGCATTTGCAAAATATGGATGGAACTAGAGGGTATTATGCTAAGCGAAATAAGTCAGAGAAAGACAAATATTGTATGATTTCACTCCTATGTGGAATTTAAGAAACACAACATGAACATAGGGGAAGGGAAGCAAAAATAAGATCAAAGCAAAGAGGGAGACACACCTTAAGACTCTTAAATATAGAGAACAAACTGAGGGTTCCTGGAGGGGTGCCTATGGGCAATAGGCATTAAGGAGGACACTTGTTGGGATGAGCACTGGCTGGTATATGTAAGTGATGAACCACTAAATTGTATTCTGGAAATCATTACGTTATATGTTAACTAACTTGGATTTAATCTAAAATATTTTTTTAAAAAAGAAGGGAACTGCAGATAAGAGAGGGAAAGCCCAGTTTAATTCTCTGTATATATGCAGTGATTGATGGAGAATAAAAAACGTATCCCTTTACTAACTTGGCACAAAGGACTCTCTGAATATTCTCTTTATCAGTGGGTTGAGGTGACAGTTGCTAAAAGTGAAGTACAAGATGACTTTGAGATTCTTTTCTACTGCCAAAGAAGAAGCCTCAAATTAACTTTATAGTAGATCATGTAGTTTATGAATTGTTCTCACCACCACCACCCCATAGTCTTCTCTCTCCCTCTCTCTCTCTCTCTTACTCTCTTTTCTTGACTCAGTTGGGAAGGGATCAGTCTGAGTAGACTGTATGCAGTTGAATATTGTGCAATAGACACTATAGGAGTTTTATGCTAATAAGTGGAGACCATGGAGAAGGGAAGGAGGGAAATATATGAACTAAGTATAAATATCTAGTTTCTAAATTGTCACAATGAAACAAAACTTTATTGCTCTTGATTTTGAACATAATGCATTCATTAAAAAGAATTTGAATACATAAAAATATTTTAAAACTGAAGATAATTTGAGGTCCTACCACCCTGAGGTAACCACCATCAACATTTTGGTGACTGTCCTTTTCACGTATCCTCTGTTCACACACAGACACAGCAATTTTACATAAATGGAGCATATGAGGGATTTTTTTTTGCTTTCTCCCTTCACATCATCCCCCCATTCCTCCCCAGCTCTGCCACTCACATAATATAGTCCATATCCTTCCTATTTTCTCCATACTCACATAATCCCACATTGACATTATGTACACATACAAAGGCACATACTGAAACAGAAATCTATCATTGCTTTATAAAAATGGGATTATATTATACATATTTTTTGGGCTTTTGCTTATATCACTCATGAGCATTTTTCTAAATCATGGAACATAAAACAAATTCATTCCTTTTTCACAGCTGCACAGTATTCTACAGTGTGGAAATACTCCTGTTGATTGGTGTTCAGTTTGTTTCTAATTATTGGCTTCTGTGAATTGTCACTAAACCTCCATATACATAAGTCATTAATTTGTTCATTCTTTCTGTAGAAGTCCATGATTTCTATCTCATCTTTTACTTCTTCCCCAAAACATCTTTGTTACCACTATCTTACTGATTCTCTTAATCTCACATGCAAAGATCAAAATTAAATCTTTTTAGAAAATATATGGGGGGGCACCTGGGTGGCTAAGTTGGTTCAGTGCCCAACTCTTGATTTCATTGCGGGTCATGATCTCACAGTTGTGAGATCAAGCGCCGTACTGGGCTCTACACTGACAGCATGGAGCCTGCTTGGGATTCTCTCTTTCTCTCCCTGCCTCTCTCTTTCTCTCCCTGCCTCTCTCTTTCTCTGATTTAATAGATGTTGCCAAATTGCTATCCAAAAAGTCCCTAACAATTCTGAGTTCCATCATTGTTGTATGAGAATACCATTTCTCCAAATCCATGTCAATATTAGCTATTATGAAGTTTAAAAAAAAAATTTGCCAGCCTAATGGATACAGAAGGAGATCTTGTTGCTATGTTAATTTGCGTTTCTCTCAGTGATTTTGTGTCCTTTTTATATGATTATTTACCGCTTAGAATGCTCTTCTGCAAATTAAAATCACACTTTTTGCTGGTTTTTCTTTTGTTGACTCATCCTTGCCAGTTTCTAGATGCTATTTGTATATTCTTTTTTTCTTATTTACATTTATCTATTGACTTTGTGTATGTTCTATTTATCCATTCAGAGTTTTAAATTTTCATATGCACAGACAAGTCTCTTTCTTGTGTTTTCATTCTTAGCTAAGAAAGATCTTCCTGAACCTAGATTGTACATGTAGTCTCTTTAGATAGTCTAGGAAGATTTAAAAAATTTTTTATTTAAGTCTTTAATCTGTCTGTAATTAATTTTTGCATATGATGTAAGATTTTTATTTCTTCTAGACTGTTGTTGTGACAGCCCATTTACTCAAAAGTATGCTTAACTACTGAACTGAACTATCTTTGTCAAATTCATTTTGCTCTTTAAAAGTAGAAAAAAATCCATTTCAACCGCACCTGTTTTTCAGGGAATGCACTGGGCTGTGACCTAAGAATACTTACAGTTGACAAAATCTGAAAACAATCCTTTATTTTTTAAAGAAGAAGAGAAGTTGTGGCTAGGGCCACCCCAATCTTGACTTACTCTTCTTTTCCAAAGGCTGTGGGAGGCCTGAAATTTGTTTTTCTAAAGAAAATTTTAATTCATTTTAAAGCCAGCGCTACCCTGGTGAGTCTGGGAAATGATAGAAACTTGTTAAATGACTCTGAAATATAGTCCAGATGCTTTGGCAATAAGTTTTCTCCAGGGAAGAATTTGTTTTAAAATGATACTTTACTAAGCTGCTGTTCGTGTGTGTGTGTGTGTGTGTGTGTGTGTGTGTGGTGTGAGAGAGGGAGAGAGAGAGGGAGAGAAAGAAAATGTGCCTTTCAGAACTTAAGAAGCATTTGTAAGTTGCACTCAACTTTAGACTAATTAATTGAAAGTTATTTCTTCCATTATTTTTTGGATGAGGGGCACACTTTCAGCATTTTTTTTTAATTTTTAAGATTTTATTTTTAAGTATATCTACATACAGCATGGGGCTTGAACCCACAACTCCAAGATCAAGCGTTGCACACTCCACCAACTCAGCCAGCCAGGTGCCCCTTTCACACACCATTCTTAATGTATATGTGTGTTTATTGCCTAAGAATTTCATAATGACCTGCATCTGTTCATTTTTAAAGACTTAAAGTAAATTTTTCTTACAGCATCCTTATCTCTCACACAATCTTTGGTGGTATTGCCTTCCTAATTCCTCTTAATTTCACATGCAAGGATTAACATTAAAGCTTTGTGGGAAAAACAGGCCAACATGGACCGTATACATCACAATGTCAAAACCCAGACTGCATAATAAAGGAAAAATAAGTTGTGTGAGAAAAGACCTCTTAACAGGTTATTCTGTGAAACCTCTTGTGCATGACGTCTGAATAAAACTATAACAAAATTGCAACCATGCATTCCGTGAGGAACTTTATTAGGTCGAAGTTGAGTAGGTGTAGAAGTTTTATCATTTCTCTTTTTAGATATGTCTTTCTAAGCCATCCGAGAGCAGGCGTCCTGGCTTCTCTTCCCACTGCACGGTTCACAGCGTCTAGGAGGGTCTGGCACAGGGTGTTTGGGATACTCCAGCTTCTTTCTCAAGTATTTGCAAGCCCTGCCCCACTACAGCCACAGGTGCGTGCCATCTGTTCTTCACCTTCTGACCTGTTACCAAGTTCTGGGCAAGGAAGGAATAATAATTCCAGCAACCAATCCTTCCTGCTTCAGCTCAAGGACTTTAGAGTTCTTTCCCAGTCTCTGACTTCTCAAGTTATCTCCAGCTTAGAAGAGACTCAATACATGAGGATATGTCTTATTTTAGGACTTCGTGAATTATATTTACATATATTAACCTCATGGAAAGAAGGTGAAAAATACTCTAGAGTCTGGGTGAAGCCAACTCAACATTAAAACTTGGCTAGAAGAACATTGAGATCTGGTGATAACTATTTAATCAAAAGCTGTTTCATTTGTCCTGATGTGTTGGGAGGATGTATTTGAAAATGGAAATGGACATATTTCACTAATTCTGAAGTGTGCATTTTAATAGCCCTGAAATTGGGATGCATCTTGTAATTAATGGCATGTCATAGTTTAATCAGCCGTGTTTATTCTTCCTTGATTCTTATGAAGTAATGACTGTATTACAAGTCATGGCATCCTAAATTATGTGAGCTGTGGTAGTTCCATGCCGTATATTGAGTCAGATGATTTAAAGGGCAAAGCACACATGTGAAACAAGGACTTTTTAGTGGCTGTTCCAATACAGGGTGGGGCATAATCTAAACTAAAAATCAAAAAATGTTCGCTGAGCTGTCATCCATCTCTAATGAGAAAATATTAGGGTTGCATTTAATAACAGATAAGGTGAAATTCTCTGTTCTATACAACTATGGTATAATTTTCCTTCATACTACATTTTTCAACTTTAAAGAATAACTTGATTTATATATCCCCGACCATCCTCCCTGAGGGCAGGGACTGTCTTTCATGTTTATCAGCTCCCAGCAGTTTCCAGTCACCTTGGCAACATGTACTGTTCAGTAGAGCCTGGTTTAAGGACTGTTCTTTGGCACAATGTATAATACACACACATGCACACTCAGATGTCCACGGTGTAGTGGGTTGAATGGTGGCTTCCAAAAAGATGTGTCTGTGTCCAAATAGCTGTAACTTACTTGTTGCCTTAGTTGGAAAAGGAGTCTTTGCAGATGTAATTCAGGTTAGAGTATTAAGATGAGATCATCCTGGATTGCCTGAGTGGGCTCTAAATCCAGTGACAAGTGTCATTCCAAGAGGAGAAAGGCAGAGGGAGATTTGAGACTGAAGAGGAAGAGGCAGAGACTGGAGTGATAACAGCCACAAACTGAGGTTTGCCTGAGCCCACGAGAAGCTGGAAGAGGCAGGGAACAGAAACTCCCCGAGGGCCCTTCAAGGACATGCAGCCTTGCCGACGGCTTGATTTTGGATTTTAGACTTCCAGAACGGTGAGAGTACAAACTTCTGTTGTTCTAAGTCACTCAGTTTGTGGGAATTTATTACGGCAGCCATAGGAACTACTACGCATCTATAAATACACACATACTCGGAAGCACACACGTACGTAAACACGCACTAGTGTTGCTAGCCTGTAATTTTAAAAAATGACAGATGATCTTTTAAAATTAGAAGTTATAAACATATAACCTTCTTTTCTAGATTTTCAAAATAATAAGAGTTTACCCTAGGACCCAGTCATTGGCTGATGCATAGGTGGGATTGTGGAATGTGGTTTTCATAATGGTGTTCGTTTAACAGCTATGGACCCAGTGCCTGCTGTCTTTCTTACAAGCATAGTACCAAGTGGTGGGAACACAAAGGTGAATAAATGTAGTCCTGATACTTCAGTTCAGAGGCCTGCTGAAAGCATATTTATTGACAGTTCTTAGACTTAGCATATTGTCTATTCTTAGACAACTATAACACATAATAAGCATAGAAATGCTTCATTCTAAAGGTCAGCTTAATGTTGCCAAGAGCTCTTGAGGAAAGTTTCACAGAAAATGTTAATTGACGAGTGAGCTAGTCCCTGAAGAGCGAGTAGAGTTTTGGTGGGTTTGGAAGAATGGAAATGCTCTTTCTAACAGAGGTTAGGAACGTCCTGAGCAGAGGCTGCTGATGGAGGGTGATAGGAGATGAGGCTCCAAAGACAAGCTGGAAGCAGAGTTTGAAGAGCTGTAACATGTTGAAGTTTGACCTTTATCTTGTGGCTAAACTGGTGGCCCTTAGCCTTTTGCCCCGTTTCTAGGACACAGATAACAGAGGGTGTTAGGACAGAATATAGGCATAGCTTGTAGATACTGCAGGTTTGGTTCCAGACCACTGCAATAAAGAAAATATCGCCATAAAGTAAGTCAGATGAATATTTTGCTTTCCCAGTATGTATAAAAGTTCTATTTATACTGTACTATAGTCTGTTAAGTATACAATAGCATTATGTCTAAACAAACAATGTACCTACCTTAATCAAAAAGTGCTTTATTGGGGCACCTGGGTGGCTCAGTCGGTTAAGTGTCTGACTTCAGATCAGGTCATGAACTCGTGGTTCTTTAGTTCGAGCCCCGCATTGGGCTCTGTGCTGACAGCTCAGAGCTTGGAGCCTGTTTTGGATTCTGTGTCTCCCTCTCTCTCTGCCCCTTCCCTGCTCGTGCTCTCTCTTTCTCTCTCAAAAATATAAACATTTAAAAAAAGTGCTTTAATGTAAAAAAACACTGACTACCACCTGAGCTTTCAGTGAGTTATAATCACTGGTCACCATAATAAATAGAATAATGAAAACATTTGAAATATTGTGAAAATTACCAAAATGTGACACAGAGACACGAAGTGAGCATATGCTATTGGAAAAATGGTGCCACTAGATGTGCTCAATGCAGAGTTGCCACAATTTTACTAAATACTAGTATTGAGCAACACATTCTACAACCAGCTCTGTCACCATATCTCGGTTGGAAGATCAGTGTTAGGGAAATGACTCATCTTTGTTCCCAGAGTACCAAGCACAGTGCCTGTTTACAAAAGTGTTCCACAAGTGCTTGTTAATATGAGTAGTGGGAAAATGTCGAAGGGCTATAAATATGGGAAGTGCCTCATCATATTTCGTTTCTGGAAGGATCGTTGTGGTGTCATTTTGGAAGATCATTTAGAGCAGGAGAAGTTTAGAATCCTAGAATGACAATATTTGTAAGCTATAGGGTTATAAACAAGCAGAAAGATGACCTCTTGCCAAAACTAGTTAAGTGGGGATAAAGAGAAAGGGTGAATTGGAAATACTTCACAGGTAAGATTTCCAGGTGTTACGTTTGCATATGGGATATGAGGAAAGGAAAACGTTCAGTAGTTCTGAGTTTACTGGCTTGGGTGCTGATGCTCTCATCAGAGATCAGAACAGCAGATGGTAGGTGGGTGCACTAGTTGGGTTGGGCTAGGTTAGGCTGTGGTAACAATGCTGAGAGGGCAGTAGTTTAAAATGCAAAGGTTTATTTCTCCCTTGTGTTACACGTTTATGACGAGTTGGGGTGGGGCTCTGCTCTATGTCCTCATCCTCACTGGAGGACCCAGCCTAGAAACGCTTGTTTATGTTTCTACATTTGTTGAGGCAGGAGAAGAGAAGAGAGTATGGCAGATCATGTGTTAGCCTCTTAAAGCTTCTTCCCAGAAGTGATGTACCTCATGTCCCTCTCATATTCCATTGTTAGTGGCAAGTCTCCTAGCCACACCTAACTTTCAAGAGGGTAGAGATATGTAGACTGTCCCTCTACCAGGAATGAGACTCCAGTAATCATTGTGGTAGGAGGTGTGGAAAGGCAGCATGCTAATTTGTGGAAATGTTAAACTTGATATGTATTTCAGGGAAATTCAGTTCAGAAGGAATTGGAAATCTGGGCTTGCATCTTGACAGAGTTCAGGGCTAGAGAAGTAGTATAGGAACATTTCAACGTAAAGGTCATAGAACAAGCCACAGGAGTAAATGACATTGATCAGGA
Source organism: Cryptoprocta ferox (assembly GCA_028646485.1). Taxonomy (NCBI): domain Eukaryota; kingdom Metazoa; phylum Chordata; class Mammalia; order Carnivora; family Eupleridae; genus Cryptoprocta; species Cryptoprocta ferox. Next base: position 49,018,597 of record CM053566.1, on the reverse strand, counting down.
GGGAATAGAAGCTGAGCTAATGATGGTAAAAGATCAAGGTTAACAAGCTTGTGGTTATGAATATTGCAACCCTAAGCGGTATTTTTTTAGCAGTTTGCTACAACTTTTAAATAATTTTAAGTAACTGTTGGCATAGGAGTTGAATTAATCACTTAAACGGAATTTAGCTTTTTCAGACTTCAAAATTGCTGGCTTGCATTTAGTAATATAAAAGGTGCCTTTAGATTTTGCAGTAGGATTTCAGCCAATTTTCTGACCCAGCAGGGAAGAAACAGTATTGCAAAGGATAGCTATTGTAGTTTGATCTGAAGACCAGTTATAAGTTGATTGATACTGAGATTGCTGAGTAATCAGAAAATTAGAATCCTTATAAAATTTCTGACTGGTTGTGGTGCCTCAGACAGAGAGATACAGGCTTAACCTTGCTGTAATGATACTCTTTTTATAGCTCCAATTACTGGCAAAGGAGGTAGTTAAATAGCACTTTTCCCCATTGGCCAGTGTATCTGGAGACATGCTTTTTCTGTTCTCCATTCTCTTAAAAGGTTCTTGCACTTTTCCCTGCTCAGCTTCCATGGGGGTCTACACCTAAATTGCTCCCTCTTTAAACTTTTCATGTAGACGTATGTGATTACCCAAAATAAACTTCCCTCCCTTCAAAATTATGTACCTCTCAGGAAAATGAAAAAACAAACTTGGTTTAATGTATGTCACCATTATTTCTTTGAAGGAAATTTTGCAGCATTACGATAGTAGTGATAGAAAATGGTAATTCTGATTTTCATGCTTGAGGTGAATGGGTATTCATAGAGCTTCTACTTTTTGATTGCATTAAACTATGAAGGATTTAGAAAAAAAGAGGGAATAGCTTTTACCTTCTTGACGCAGACCCATAAAACTATTAAAAGTAAGTGTTCTGTATTCCCCAAATAAGCAAAGCCATTGGTGTTTACTCCTGGATGATGATTATAATTAGCATTTATTGAGGACTAATTATGGTGCCAGCTATTGTAGAACACATTATATACATTATCTCATTTGGTTTTCACAGGTACTCTCTGACATAAGTTACCTACAAGGAACAGAGGCACAGAGAATGGGAATAATTAGCTCAAGCTGGAAAGTGAAGCCAGCACCCAGTTCTAACTTTTCCTAGGTTCCTCTAGCCTGCCTGTCCCCATTCTCAGACCAACAGGAGTCTTTTCCCACTCATATTGCACATTATAGAACGAGAAACCCTTTTGTCAATCATCTTTATTAAAATTGAACCCCTGGGGCACCTGGGTGGCCCAGTCAGTTAAGTGTCCGACTTCGGCTTGGGTTGCGATCTTGTGGTTCGTGAGTTCAAGCCCCGCTTTGGACTCTCTGCTGTCAGCGTAGAACCTACTTCAGATCCTCTGTCTCATCTCTACCCATGCCTGCTCACACATGTGCACGCTGTCTCTTTCTCAAAAATAAATAAAAACATTAAAAAATAAAGAGTCATTAATAGGCAAGGTACCAAGGATAGGCCTGATCACATTAATTGAAGTAAAGAGCCACAGGGGCCCCACAGAACTGTTAATAAAAGAGGAGAACTAAACTGGACACTAGGAATTACTGAGATAGGTTTTCTATTTTAAATGTTTGTCGTCTTCCTTTCCAATCCTCCCCAACAAGAAAGACCTGAAGTGGCGGGCGCCTGGATGCTCAGTTGGCTAAGCGTCCGACTTAGGCTCAGGTCGTGATCTCACAGTTCGTGAGTTGGAGCCCCGCGTCAGGTTCTGTGCTGACAGCTCAGAGCCTGGAGCCTGCTTTGGATTCTGCATGTGTGTCTCTCTCTGTCCCTATCCCATTCATGCACTCGCTTGCTCTCTGTCTCTCAATAATAAATATTAAAAAAAAAAAAAAAAAAAAAGAGAGGTGCCTGGGTGGCTCAGTCGGTTAAGCATCTGACTTCGGCTCAGGTCATGATCTCGTGGTTCTTGGGTTCGAGCCCCGCGTCAGGCTCTGTGCTGACAGCTCAGAGCCTGGAGCCTGCTTCGGATTCTGTGTCTCCCTCTCTGTCTGACCCTCCCCTGCTAGCGCTGTCTCTCTCTGTCTCTCAAAAATAAAAAAATAAAAATAAAATAAAATAAAAAAGAAAGACGGACTTGGGGTGGAATGGGCCATGTAACACATGTGTTCCCTAATTGCCTTCAGTCATACATGCGTATATATGATATTTCTATACACAAACCCACATGTATAGTAATATCCTTCACTTACCTTGGGGTGAGACTTGGCAAAACTCCAGCCTTCCTCTCAGAGAGGCTCTGCTTCTGATGTACATCAGTCACAAAGCCCACACTTGTGGTCTAATCCATATCCTTAAACTGAAGGGTAGTATATTTTACAATTATGAAGTGAAACAGCAGATGCTACGGAATCGAAGCAAATGCTGTGGAAACCAAGATAGACTTGTGCCCTCAGAAATGACAAGAACACAGGAGACATGATTAGGGCATGTGGTCATACTCAGGCTCCAACGCCAGCAGGTGACTTCCTTCTCCCCCAGTGCCCATCTCTTCTAGACTGCATTTGCACATTGTGTATTGATTGGAACGACGTTAGCAGTGCTTCTTGCTTAACTTTTTGGAGATCTGGTGAAAGCTACAAGTACACTTGTATATAAACATAAAGTTTTTCACATGATTGCAGAGTGTTTATTACCTGTCCCACTTCTTTCCCAAAGCCAGGAACTCAGAACCCTGAGCCAGTGTGTTCTGTCACTGCATAGTATGTGATTGCCACCTTCCTGTGGGGCAAATAGGCAGCGGCAGCACAGTATAGCCACTGATGCCATTAGGAATAAATGGGCACAACCCAGCAAAGTATTTAATTATTCTATCTTAAAATGTTCAATTTACTAGATAGCTTTCAGGATGGGATTTTATCAGGCTCCGAGTGGGGGAAGTGGCCTAGAGTGAGAAGTCATAGAGAGAAGAGTTCTCAAAAGTAGAAATCTGCACTATGCACACAAGTCTGATTTTGCTCTGCTTTAGCCCCCCATACACCCTTCCCTTCCCCTACCAAACAGCAGTGAGTTCACCTAAGCCATGGGCCACATCTGGCCTGCTGCCCATTTAAGTACATGAAGTTTTATTAGAAGACAGCCACAGCCTTGTTACCATATATTGTCTAGTGTTGTTTCTGCACTTCCATAGTAGAGGTGAGTAGTTAGGACACAGATTGTATAGCTCACAAAGCCTAAAATTTTTGCTCTCTGGCACTTGACAGAAAAAATTAGGCAACCCTTGTCCTAAGCCATCTGCTGTTACTTCATTTTCTTTGAGATTAGTATTGTTTATTTACGTAGATGAAAGTAGAGATGTCTGTAGATTTGGGGAAACTAATGTGGGCATAGACCAGTCCCTTGTACACTCATTTAATAGTGGGTTTATGGTAGATACCTCTTTGAAAATGGGGCTAATGAATGGTAGATATCTCTTTGAAAATGGGACAAGAGAGATCTCCAAATAAACCCCTTTTAGCAGTGCGGTATATAGTTCTTTATTGGTTGTATCCTTACCTGTTTGTGAAGTGGCATAATTCCCATTCTAGGCCAGGTTCTCCACTGCTCTCTCAGAGTATTCTTCTTCAATACAAACTAAATTATTTAGTATAACACTACACAGCATAGAATCAGGAAAGCAAAACCACCTCAGTAATTACACATAATGAATTTCAGCAACATAAATTCTAAATTATATGGTTCCCTGGATTATCCATAGTACCTCTTCGTTAATGTCACTAAGAACTGCATATAGAAATAAAAATAACAGCCTTGGGAACATGCCTGTGATATATAAAGCAAATGAGAGGCACAAACAAGTGTAAGTCCCCTGCTCTCAAGAAATTTAAAATTTAGTACTTTATATTTTAGTGCTAGTACTATATCATTTTTTTTTTACAACTAGTCCAGTAGGTTTGGAAGATTTAAGAAAGAGAACTGCATCTTTACCAATCCTGAGAAGTGGTTATTAAAGTGTTCATTGATTCCTGTAAAACAAATAGCATTATCTAGACTCCATCCCTACACTGATACATGATAAAGAAGAAGTTGCATTAATGTATATGTATTTCCTCTTAAAAAGTTTACTTTTCTATAGCTCAGGAAAAGTTTTTATAACAGAGAAGTATATATCATAACATCAGTAGGACTTATGATTTAGAAATTTATATGATGAACGTTTTTTAAAAAAATTTTTTTTAAATGTTTATTTATTTTTTAGAGATAGAGCACAAGCAGGGGAGAGACAGGGAGAAAGGGAGACACAGAATCTGACACAGGCTCCAGGCTCTGAGCTGTCAGCACAGAGTCTGATGTGGGTTTCGAACCCACGAACCGAGAGATTATGACCTGAACCAAAGTCAGATGCTTAAACCGACTGAGCTACCCAGGTGCCCCGATGAACAGTTTTGTTTAACAAGCTTTTAAATATGCGAAACAAAAATTTGAAAATAGAGAATTTAGTTGAATGTTTTGATATAGTTAAATTAACTGATTTCTTATTAGAGTTACACATACTAAATTCCAACCAGAAAAAAAAAAACTGTCTTAAATTTGGTAATAGATATTCAAGGGTTCTTTGGCTAAAATGTGGAGGAATAATTTGTATTGCAAATGTAAATGAATGATCGGAAACCTACTCACAGCCTCCTACTGAATGTGAATTAGATGGTGACAGATAACTGTTAATCTGTGTGAAGCCTTTGTGAGTGTTGTGTGTTCATGCTTGTTGTTGGAACAGCCTATATTGTAAAAGCAGCAAAGTTGCCGTGCTCTCTGTGTATACAGTACAATTAGAGCTATTGATGTCTTGTGGTAGTTGAGCCTCCTGAGATGATGTATACAGTAAACATCCCTTAATAAGATACTGCTACCCTGTAACTGTTGGAAGATTGTACTTGGTAACACTCACCAGGGCTAGATTTTTCTGTTTTCAATCTGCACTTTGTAATGTTTCATCCCCCTGGTGTCTTGGAAATTTAACTCCCACATGTACTTACTTAGCATAATTATAGGAATTGCAAGGGGATTTGAGCAAGTGTTAGGGGAAGCAATAATAATCAACTCGAGAAGCTTGCATAAGTCATGTTGATGAAGCTCACGATTATAGCAATATGTGAAACAGAAGCACTGGTACGATGTTAGTTGACTTCTTACTGATTTTTGCTTTGTTTTGGAAATTGTTATTCTTTTGGACCCCACTCAGACATGGGTTCCAACCCCAATTCCCTCTTGACCCAGTGTATAAATTGGGGAAATAAAGAACATTTTTGATTCTGTTTCCTTGTATGGACGATCCTGGTTTGCCTAGAAAAGTCCCGGTTTGCACCTCCCGCTGCAGCATAACTCTTAATAGTGCCCTCTTCACTGTTAGAAGTGTCTTATTTGGACAGTACGTTATATGGAAAACCGATTTTTAGGTGAAGTGAGATAATACTTCCCTCCTGGCCTTGTTGTGGTGTGTGATGATTATATGAAATTAAGGGAAAATGAAGAGCATGGTTCTTTTGGTTTATAAAGATAAAACCTCTGTTTATAGTAGGTAACAGTAAATTCTAAATTAAAGGTGATTGATTTTATTTTACATATGTATGTTATACATAACATTCCACGGGGAAGTTGCTAAGAAAGTGGGAGAAACGGGAAGTCTGAGAAATGGAGAGAATATTTGGTTGATCATTTACTGTGTATAGGTAGTCATTCTGTATTTTGAAAGGAATAATTATTGCATTAATGTCATTAGAAATATTTCCTGCACAGCCCTGTGTATCGTTTCAGTATCCCCATTTATTACTGAATTAATTTGAAGGCCGTGATACCCTTGTGACAAAGCATCATTTAAAACTTAGAGTGTTCTTTTATTATTTTTTTTAATTTTTAATGTGTATTTATTTTTGAGAGAGGGACGGAGCACGAATGGGGAAGGGGGAGAGAGAGAAGGAGACACAATTCGAAGCAGGCTTCAGGCTCTGAGCTGTCAGCACAGAGCCTGACACGGGGCCTGAACCCACGAACCGTGAGATCATGACCTGAGCTGAAGTCGGATGCCTAACCGACTGAGCCATAGAGCAGTTCTTTCGATGAGTACCATACATTTTCCCTCAACAGTACATTTCCTGGGATACATGGTTTTGCTACTGAAATGATAATTTGTAAGATTAATTTCTGTCATGCTGCTATGGTCTTCATATATTTTTTATTAGAAAAATGAGAATATGATTTGATTCTGGGATTATTACATATGCTATTACATTATTACATATTACATATGCTAATTAAATGTTTGGGATTTACCAAACATTTTGGATGTTTTTAGGAGATGGCTGTCATTTGTTATGCTATAGTAAGATGATTGTACATTAGAATCCTACAAAACAGACTAAATTATATTTGTACATAGAACTTGGGCAATTTTAACTAGGAGCCTTTAGCTTCAGCCATTCAGCTTGACTTAATCATCTGTCATTGCAAGATTTCTGTTTTATATTCAAAGGCAATAAGTAATTGATTCATGACTTCTAAATATTACCATATGCAATAATTTTGACAAAACTTTTTATTGATACCATTCTTCTTCCTTTTCTTTCTTGTTTTTCAGATAACAATGTGAGTGGTATACTAGGGGAGTATATACAATTAACTCTTAACCAACAGTCTTCGACCGCTCAGGCCCACTTATACTTGGATTTTTTTTTTTTTAACAAATACAATACAGTACTGTAAATATGTTTTCTCTTAATATTTTCTAGTAACATATATTGTAAAAGTACAGTAAGACATACAACATATAAAATATGCATTAATAGATTGTTTATGTTATCAGTAAGGCTTTTGGTCAGTAGTAGTTAAGTTTTGGGTGAGTCCAGAGTTGTACGCAGATTCGACTATGTGAGAGTCAGTGCCCCTAACCCCTGTGTTGTTCCAGGACTAACTGTAACTCTACTTGAGGAGCAGACTGCTATTAAGCATTTCTGATGAATTATTTTACACATAAATAATAGGTATGCTGCTTCTGAATGCATTCTCTTTTGTTCCTGAAAGATGCTCAGGAAAATGTATAATATTATGTTTTTTGGCCTTGTCGTGTGTGTGATCCTGAATGAAAGCTATATATCTTTTCAAAAATCCTGTACCACATCCTTTTTACAAATGTGTATAGATTTTTCCACTGCATCCATTAGTCTGTATAGATGGTGATGCCATTCTCCAAAATGAAAAGTAAGAAAACATACTTGGGTGGGTAGTGGAGAAGACCAAATGATAAGGTCAGGAGTTGGACATGCTGAGCCGGAGTTGTTGGTGGCACATCCAGATGGAGATGTCCTCCAAACTGTTGCTTGCGCCCAGCCATGGGCACAGGTGTTCCAGGATGGCATAGAGGTGGCAATTGGGAATGGAGGTTGGGGTATGCTTCCAGAAGGAATTGTTGCCCCTGCTGAGTCTTGAAAGATATAGGAATTAGCCAGCTGAAGAGGGCTGGTCTGTGTTCCTCTGTCTCTTGAACATCTCTTACCTGGATGTAGCCTTCTATTAATCTTTGAAAGTTATACCCTTTTAGATGTTTGTTCCATAAGAACATATACATTCAGTATAGATTTTTTTGAACCAGTCCATCTAGGGAAAAGAATATAGAGAATTTTTCCCTTGCCAGTGCTAGGTTAATTTGTCAGGGCAGGTTAAGACCTGGCATGGCATCTGGCCACTGCTGGGTGGTTGGGCTTTCCAGGAGTGGCTTGGTTCAGCTGATTTTACTGTTTCCTTTTTGATCTTTTTTTTGTTTTGGAAGTATTAGTTCTCTTGACAATTATGCCTCATGGGATGACTGTACCTTAATTAGGATAGAATGCAAAATCTCTGGTGACTCCCAAAGAGGGAGTGGGGTTGTTGCTGCGTCTTGACACCTGGCATGATCAGAGATCACCTGATTGAAACTGAGGAGGGAGGGCCTTCTATTCTGGAGCTCAGGTCAAGCAGTTGACACATATAGAGACTAAGGCTGAAAGACCCACTAGCATTTAACAAGTCTGGGGACATAAACTGAAGCGGGACTTGTGACCCTTACCTTGGAGTCCCATGCTCTTTGCACAGAGTAGATGACTTTTAAAAAAATTTACTAACAGCTTTATCGAGGAATAATTCACAAATCATAAAACTCCTTTAAAGTGTACAATTCAATGGTTTTTAGTATGTTCATGGAATTTTATAACCATCGCCACTGTCTGATACCAGAATGCTTTTATTGCTACCTGAAGAAACCTTGTATCCATTAGCAGTCACTTCTCACCTTCCTCTCCCTAGCCCCATCTACTACCCATCTACTTTCTGTCTGTATGGATTTGCCCATCCTAGACATTTGTATAAATGGAATCATGTAATATGTGGCCTTTTGTGACAGGCTTCTCTCACACAGCATCATGTCTTCAAGATTCATTCATGTTTTAGTGTGTATCAGTACTTCACACCTGTTCATGCCTGAATAATCGTCCACTGTATGGGTCCATCTCATTGTATGTGTCCATTCATCACTTGACAGACTTGTGTCATTTCTACTTTTGGCTTTTATGTATACTGCTGATATAAACATTCATGTACTTTTTTTGTGTTATGTTTTCTTTTCTCTTGGTTATATACCTGGGAGTGGAATTGCTGGGTCATGTGCTAACTCTGTGTTTAATCATTGAAGCATCTGCCAGACTTTTTTCCCAAAATGCGTGTACTATTTTATATCCCCACCGACAATGTATGAAGGTTCTAATTTCTGCACATTCTTATTGTCTGCCTTTTTGATGTTCGCCATTCTGGAGTGTGAAGTGATATCTCATTGTGGTTTTGATTTGCATTTCCCTCATGACTAATGATATTGAGCATCTTTTTCATGTCCTTTTTGGCCATTCGTATATATTCTTTGGATAAATTGTTGAAATTACTTGCCCATTTTTATTTGGGTTATATTTGTCTTTTTATGGTTTAATTGTGAAAGTTCCTTGTGTATTGTGGATATGTGCCCTTTTCAGATATGTTTTGTAAATATTGTCTCGCATTATGTAAGCGATCTTTTCACTTTCTTGATGATGCCCTTTGGAGCACAGAAGTTTTAATTTTTGACGATTTCTAGTTTATCTGTTTATTTTGTCATTTACACTTTTGGCATCACATATAAAAAACTGTTGCTTAATCCAGGGTCACAAAGATAGCTCCTTTGTGTTTTTCTAAGAGTTTTATAGTTTTACGTTCGGGTCTTTCCATATTGAGTCGATTTTTGTATAGATTACTTTTAAATGATAGCTCACCCATGTTTTCCAGCTGTTTTATCTTTAAAATACTTCTGGTGTTTCAGTCCACTTGAAATTACATAAAAAGTTTTCAGGAAAACTCCATTTTCCACTCTTTTGTGTCTTAATGTTGATCATTTGGGGGAATCAACTTTCTGACATACAGTGATTAATTTCAGTTTTTTTAAGCCTAATGCTATTGTGAGCTGAAGAATACACATGTTCTCTTTTACAGTAGCCAATACAAGACAGTGCAGTACTGAAGACTCGTGCTCTGTTAACCTGAACAGTTGGTCTCTGTTCTAGAACAATATCTTCATTTTCTGAGAACATTTGTTTGGGATCTTTTAATGAAAGCATCTCTCTTCCCATCAGCCTCTTATCTGCACAATGAACAAAGCTACTGAGTGGTGGGCAAAAGCTGAGGACATGCAGGTGACTTGGAAACTGCCACATCCCATATGCTCAAAGTGCGGGAAATTTACATCCATACCAAAGTTGAGTTTGGAAAACTATACCGTCTATTCCGCTCCTCAAATAATACGCCACAAAAGTTTCTTATAGAGTCATCTGTTATTTTTATTTTCGTTAAACCAAGATGTCTTTTAGTTCTTTGATATTGCTTAGGTCAGCCATTCAGTGATACTGTTCTTTTTATAAAAGACATGTTTTAAATTTCAGGGTGTCAGTATCTCTTAAAATGTACTTAATATTTCAAAGAGCTTCAACCTACCTGAAATATCACACATTGAATAAAAAGCTGAAATGGAATTTTTGCACTCAATGCACATTAATTGGTTTGTATTCTTTAGTTATTATTTTGGTGCACTTAGCTTTTCAAGTTGTTAAAAAAATTATGTTGTCATAAATAGCTTAGTTTCACACTTTATGGCACCGAATATAAAAATGGAAAGTTCTCGAGTTATCTGATACCATCATACTTGTGATACAAAGGGGAATGGGCAGTATACAAATCGAAAAATAGTTTACTTAGGATGAAATAAGACAACAGGTTTTCAATACTGATTTTTTTTGAATGAGAGATCAATAATGATTTTCGTGTAGCTGTTTAGTAATTTAGTATTTGGCAGAGCTGCTTGAGCCACTTCGGAGGGATCTCTTCTGCAGAAAGAAATTGCAGTTTGCACCTGCCTAGCGAATGGGTGGAGCCGAGTTCAGCCGTGTGGGGCTGTGCTCTGGCGCTGGTTGTGAGTTGCTTCCAGTGCCATTACAGTGACCTTTCCGAGGAACTTGGTAGGCTGCACCAGGGACAGGAAGTTTGCTGTATTTTGGAATGCAAGCAAAAATATTGGCACATTGTCTCTCCAGATGACTTTAAGAGCACTTTTCTTTCTGTACGGGGTTGGGAGGGTGGGCTGTGCATGGAGAGATTTGCCATGTGGGTTGGCTTGTGTTCGAAGAAGGAACCCTTTCAGATCTGGATGTGATTATAGAAACAGAAATAAAACTGCAGTGGGGGCTGCTTTTGTTTCTGGATATAAGGGAAGGCTCTGTCTGTTTAAGAATTGCCTGTGTCTGGGTGAGCAGTCATTAAATAGAGAACACGATCACGGAAGAAGTCTATCATGTGCTTGAGTACAACAGGTAGCAGCTTTTTTCATCTGCGCCTTCTAGTTTTTGGAAAAACTGTATTTTCTTGACTGATGGCCAGGAGGACTAGCTGACATTTATTGAGTGTTTAATCTGAACTGAGTGGTATGCTTTCTTTAGGTGGTTTATTTAATCCTCACAGCAGCAGCACCAGGTGAAGGACTGTTGTTAGCCCTGTCTTCCAGAGGAGAATGGGTAAGGAAGGTTGTCCGTGGACTTGGGCTGCCAGAGCCCAGATCCTTTGGTGAACTTTGAGAAAAAGTTTTAGGTGTTCCTAGTTACAAAAGATACTCCTTTGCGTATACTGACTCATATTATCTGAGAACTTGCATCTGCACCTCTGGGCTTCCTCAGGATCTTTTCCCCTCTCAAAATATAGGAGCTGGCATCCTGATGTCCTTTAAGTCTCTGAGACACCTTCCACTAGTTATGGTTATAGTTCTGTATTTTGTTATATCTTAGGAAAGCATCAGTTGTAAGAGGCACTATTATTTTATATATAGCTAAGAAAGAAGGAAAGCAGATGCCCAGTAAGCTCCACCAGTGCTTTTTATCACCTGAAATTCTATTTTATACTTGTTAATAAGCTCTTTGAGACTTACTTAGATGTAGATTTTCACTCTTGGGCCATATAAACAAGAAAATATATATGAATTAAATTTAAGTGTTTCTAAGTCTTCTTTGCCTTCCAAGTTGAACTCTTCCATGTTATTTTTTTTCCAGCCACAGATGCCCGTGTTTTTTCCACATAATATGGCCCACAGTGCCAGCAAGAGCATTGCTGAGTTTGACACAGCATTTCTTAGGAATGCTCTACCGTTGTCTCCAGGACTGTCTTTCAAACTACTAGTTCTAATAGGTATGCACAGGAAATGAGAATGGATCTCAGCCACTACCTGGCCATCAGTGACTGAGAGATTTAGCCCAACTTTGGAGATTGATTATAAAATTAAAATATAGTATTGCAATATTAGAGGAAGACGCAAAATCAAAAGCTTAGATATCTTCATCATGTTTAATGGGGCTCATTTTGTCTCTTGAATGTGCTTGTGTTAATTATTAGTAATGATAAGAATAAAGGCAATGTACTAAGTACTAATATTAAGTAGGTATAAGTGTTAAGTATTAAGGCAAGTATTAAGCATGTTGGCTGGGAATTTGAACTGGGATCTGGAACTAAGATATCATGATGTAGAGAGGTGCCAGAAGCCCATTACAGCCAAGTGGAACCTGTGTGATCTTGAGGAAATGCTTAACTTCTCTGTGCCCCATTTTTTTAAATCTGTAAAAGACCCATAAGGATGGCAGTTTCTACCTCAGAGTGTTTTTTGTTTTTTGTTTTTTTTACTTTAGAGAGAGAGCATGAACAGGAGAAAGAGAGAGAGAGAGAGAGAAAGAGAGAGAGAGAGAGAGAGAGAGAGAGAGAAAGAGAGAATCTCAAGCAGGCTCCACACTCAGTGGAGCCAAAATCAAGAGTCAGATGCTTAACGGACTGAGCCACCCAGGCACCCCAGCCTCCTCAGAGTTTTTGATTTAATGAGTTGATTTCTGTAATACCTTTAAAACATTGCTTTATATATTGATCAGTGCTATTTTGTGTTAAATAAATTCGTGAACAAATAAACGACTGATAGAATCAGGAAGTAGGGAACTAGTTAGAAGCAGAGGCCAGCCAACAGAGAGGAGAATGGAGCAGATGTGCAGAAACTGGCCGAGAAGGCCCATGATGCTGTGAGGGCCTCCTTTCCTCTTGGAGGAGCCTAACAGTGTGAATCCCATGGTACGGTAGGGGGCGAGGGTATGGGAGGCAGTGCTTATACCTTAGTTTACACAGCACATTCCCTGAGGGTAAAGGTCACCTGTGTGTCAGAAGCGTAGGTTGGTGGCTGACGGAGACTGTAGGGGAGCAATGGAACCCCCCAACATTGCTCTCATTCAACCATCTCAACCACTGCCTGGGAACATTCTTATCAAAAATAACCCCTCGAATTAAAGGTTTGTTTTTTAACTGAAGATAGCTTGGTCATTCTATGACTTTGCAACCAAAGCATTTTAACTGCTTTTCCAAAAATCTTTTGGTTCAGAAATGAATGACCTAGGATAAGGGCCAAACCACAGGTTTATATATCTACTGAGCCCACTTCAGTTGGAGAGGTTTTAGAAGACTGGGGAAACCTGACGTATCACCTTATCAGAAGTAAATTTACCTGAACAGTCATGGAATTTCTCCTTTCACGGTTTTCCTTTGGGTTCTTGATCTGTGAGCCAATTCCATGCTTATCTGCCATCAGCCTAGGGCAGAACCAATGCTCTTATGTCATATAATTCTACTTTCTTCTTCCGTGTCCTTTTAGAGGAAGAACTCTACTTCTTACAACTCCTCATGTTCAATAACAGGAGTTGTCACTATGGGACAAAGAAAGTGGGCTTTAGAATTCTGTAGACCTGCTTTCTAGTGCCTGGTAATCTTCCAGAGCCTGTTTTGTTGCCTCTCAAATAGGAGTACTGGTATTTCCTCCAGGAGCTATAGAAGGATTCTCTGCAGTCTTGTAGCTTAAACTCGTAGTCTTGCAAATAATGGTGTCTGTTCCATAAAGCTGCCAAAATGTAGTCACAATTAGATATCCCACCTTTCTCTAAAGCAGGGTTAAGGGTGGGACTAGGGATCAGCTGGGTGCCTTTCCCACACAGTGTATCCCAGCCACCTTCACCCCATCAAGAGTCTTTACTATAATGAACCACTCTTACCCATGGGAGTGTGGGGGGGTGCGGGACAAATGTCAGAGCTATGCTCTTTCTCTTTCTACCCTCCACCCTGAAGCTTAAGCTTGGGGTACATCGTCCCTCCAGATTAGTCACTTTGAGACACTTAACACTTATTTTATTGATAATTTCTTTAAAAAAAATTTTTTAATGCTTATTTACTTTTGAGAGAGAGAGAGTGAGAGAGAGAGAGTGGAGGAAGGGGCAGGGAGAGAGAGGGAGACACAGTATCTGAAGCAGGCTCCAGGCTCTGCACTGTCAGAACAGAGTCCTGATGCAGGTCTCGAACTCACGATCTCTAAGATCATGACCTGAGCCAAAGTCAGATGCTTAACTTACTGAGCCACCTAGGCGCCCCAGTGATAATTACTTCCAAATTCTTGTTGGTAGCCATATAGATCTTGAAAGCAATCTCATAAGATGGTACTGTTCTGTTTTTCACTTTACAGATAAGAAAAGTAAGATTCAGTAGTTAGATAATTGCCCAAAGATAAAAGATCCATTTTAAACATACAAATCCTTCACAGTCAGTTCCTTGTCATGTTTCTGTGTCATTGATCAGGAGGAGGATTTGACGGGCTTTTGTTCCTGATACTCTTTTGTTCCAGGTCCAGTAAAGAATGGAGGGCTGTCATTGTTTCTGACCCTCTTTCTCAGCTGGAGGTCAGGTCACCAGTATGATTCACAGCCACCTGAGGGGAAGAGTGAGTTTGTTAAGGGGTTCAGCTGCCTCTACTGCAGAGGGGGCCTCTTGGAGGAGCGCTAGCCAGCCGTCCTCAGGGAGCCAGGCAGGGGGCCAAAGCGAGTAGAGTGTGAGGGCATAGCTAGACCATGGAAGGAAGTTCATGGATGGAGGCCTTAAATGCACAGGGCGGGTGGCCATCCTGGGACTGCTGGCTTGCATGTGAGCCTAGACCAGAGCAAACAGACTTTCTCTGCATAAAGCGTGTTTATTTTTGTCTCTTATTTCATTGTATATTAGAGGCCTTCTCCCTTATTTTTTTCTGTGTGTAGAAATGGCAGCTGAAGTTCATTCCTTTCCAAGCGAGCAAGAAAGAACATAGAAATAGGGGGTGGAAGCGGTCGGTACATGTTTAGTTCCTCACATTTTTGGTAGAAGCAGCAGTTTGTTTAATAAACTGTTTTATTCTAGACTTTAAGACTGCTGAATTTTGGTTGTTTCGATCTATTGGACCTTAGTTTACTATTTTAAAGAGACCAATTCAGTCATTTTTAAATGAAACATGAAGGTAGTAAACACTGCATAAAAGTTCAGTTTGCCTAGTTTAAGAATGTAAAGAGCACAGGAACTGAATAGAAGTGCATTTCCAAATTTAAAATCGAAACGTTCTTTAAAACATGTTTGATTATTTGTATTGAATTTTTAAGATGGAAGCAAATACAGCAGCCAAAGTATCATTCTTTTCCCCATTTTCCTGTGTACCTCCCCCTGCACCCCCCCCCCCATTTGCTGTCTGACTATAGGCAAATCTGTCCTCACAGAAATGGGATGGCCTTGACTTTTCAGGAATATTCTACCCAGCAACCTGCTTGAAGGTGTGATCATCATGGACATTTGTCATCCCTGACGCTCGCTCTCTTCTTGGCTTATAACCAGTGGAAAGTCTATTTCTACGCATCTCTGATTGTGGAGTTTTAGACCCAAAGAGCTTGGGGTAACCCGTGGAATGCTTGCAGACAGGCAGAGCGCTTCCTCCTTCCTTTCCTTATAGAACTCATGTCTCTTAGTTTTTATCCCTTTACAGTTTCTCTCATTCAGCTCTTTTCCAGGCCTGCCAGTATAGTATAGCATGGACTTTGGTGCTACAAGGAAGCGCCAGGACAGTCCCAACCTCTCCCCTTCATAGGACGGAGGAGACAGCAGGGGGAGGTCAGTGCAAGAGGTTGCATATTCACCTGGAGGTCACTGGCTGAGTGGCAGTCGAAATATAACTAAAGTCCCTGTCTCCCGGCTCTGTCTGGTGCTATTTTAACCAGAATGGATTGCTTTGGTTGGTTCGATGCGTTTGTTGCCCAGCTGTCACTTTTGTCATTTGAGCGATTGTATATCATAATGGTTTAAAACCCACGTGCGAAATGAAGAAGCATGTGATGTGGTTACTTTTCTTTCCAAGGCTTGCTGCATGCAGATGCAGGGTTGAGAGACATACATGGTATTTCTCAGTTAATTCCATGAGAACCTTCAAAGTAGGTTTTCACATCTGTTGGCTCAAAAGACGTCATGCTTAAAGGCCCACAGCTAGGATTTGAAACTGCTTCTCTATCTTCAAAATCTCTTGCCCTTTCAGTACCCCACAGTTACATATTCAGCATAATAAAAGCCCTCATACTTGAGATTTCATCAATTATAAATCTGAAAGTGTCTCATCAGAATAATGGCTTTTTCTTAAACTGTTACCTTCCCGCTTTGCTTTAATTTAAAAATAAAATTCAAGGGAAGCTGTTGGAATGTGTTAAGGTGATGCATTTAAATGGTCCTAATAATGAAAGCAGTTTGAAGTTCCAGAAATCACACTGGACTTTTATTTACCTGCTTCATCAGGTTAATTGTTTGGATAAGAAATGACACCAATATTCTGGCTAAAAGAAAAGAGAGCTTGCTTTAATTTTATAAACCTTTACTCAGAATTTATGTTCCAGCTATTATTTTGAAGTATTAGGTTAGAAAGATGTAAATAAATATATGGCATATTCTTATTGGGATTTAAAACAATCAAAGTTACACACATGTACACGTACACACACACACGCGCGCGCGTGCGCGCGTAACCACACACTCTGAATGAACAGGAAGGCAGAGCGACAGGAACTGTGAGAGTCTAAAGCTGTACCGACTCTGTGTTCCATGTTGCTCTACTTCCTTGACCTTCAGAGGTTCTCTGGAGAACAGCTCTTCAGCAGGCTTGTTCTGCACCGAGTCTGTAACATCCCTTCCCAACCCCGCGGCTTTTGTGTGGGTAGCGCTAATCTAAAACCTCTTCTACTCCCAGCATCTTTCTTTTATCATTTAACACTTAACTCGTTCTTCTTGATTCTTTATGATCCTCGGCTCCTTTGGTGCCTTTCCTTCTCAGCCTCTGAAGATATGCCCTTTATCTGAGGAGCCTTACTCCGTTTTCATTAGATGCAGTACATACAGAGAAAGACGCATTGAAATTAGACCTGAGACTGAAACTTGGTTCTGCCACTTCATTAGCCACAAGACCTCAGTGACAATTTTTTTTAAATGTGTGAAACAGGGCCAGAAATACATGCTGGCAGTAAGAAAGATTATCTAAGATCATGAATAAAAAATACCTAAACCTGTGTTTGGTACGCCCTAGGAATTCAAACTTGGGGACTCCTCACTCACCCCTGACTTTTGCCCCCTTCCAGTTTCCCTTGCAAAGTTGGGCACATTAACTCTTTTTTTCTTTAATTTTTTAAATGTTTATTTTTGAGAGAGAGAGAGAGAGAGAGAGAGAGAGAGAATGAGTAGGGGATGGGCAGAGAGAGACAGAGACACACAATCTGAAGCAGGCTCCGGGCTCTGACCTGTCAGCACAGAACCCGACGCGGGGCTCAAACTCATTGTGAGATCATGACCTGAGTTGAAGTTGGATGCTTACCCAACTGAGCCACCCAGGCGCTCTAAGGGCACATTAACTCTTAAGTGATTTCATGAAATTGTACATCTATAATAACATCTGTCTCTTTAAATGTACTACTTTTCTTTATGTAGCAACGTGTTAAACAGTTTCTTATTCTGTGTCACCATTATCTTTACTCCCATTATAACTACATTGATTTCTCCTACTATGTTAAAAAATTCCATTATTGGTTAAATACACTTTGTGGAATATCCTGTCAACCTGTAAATGTTTCTACAGACAAAAATGGTCCAGTATTCAGACAGCCAGTTTAATAACAAATGTTAGAAAACTACTGCCTGTTTTTTAACTTTGTATTTTGAAATAATTTTAGGGTCACAGGAATTACAAAAATAGTATAGTGGGTTCCCATATACTCTTAACTCATCTTCCCTTCATGATCGTTATCTACAGAATTAACATTAGTTCAATATTATTAATTAAACTATAGCCTTTATTTGAATTTCACTTGTTTTTGTTTTTTTTTCCACTGTGGTCCTTTTTCCATTCCAAGGTTTAATCTAGGATCCAACATTACATTCAGTTGGGGCATCCGGGTGGCTCAGTCGTTTGAGAGTCCGACTTCGGCTCAGGTCATGATCTCACGGTTTGTGAGCTCGAGCCCGGAGTCTGCTTCAGATTCTGTGTCTCCCTCTCTCTACCCTCCTCCACTTGCACTCTGTCTCTCTCTCAAAAATAAGTAAAGTTAAAAAGAAAAATTTAAAGCATTAGATTCAGTTCTGTCCCCTTGGCTTCTCTAATTTGTGACAGTTTCTTGGTCTCTCTTTGTCTTTCATGACCTTAACACTTCTGAAGAGGACTGGTCATTTATTGTGTAGCATGCTTCTCAGTTTGGGTTTGTCTGATATTTTCTTTTGATTAGATTGAGATTGTGTGTATTGCGGAGGTGGTGTTCTCTTCACAATGTGTTATGTCAGGGGTACATGATGTCGATATAGCTTATTACAGGTGATGCTAACCTTGATCGCTTGGGTAAGGCAGTGTTTCCCAGGGTTCTGCATTATAAAGTTACTATTGTTCCCTTTGTAATGAATAAATAAATTTGGGTGGAAATGCTTTGAGACTGTGCATATGTTTTCTTTCTCTTTTTGCCCACTCATTTTTTTTAAATTGAAGTATAGTTCACATACAGTATTGTGTTAGTTTCAGGTGAACAACATAGTGATTGAACAGTTCTGTGCATCACTCAGTGCTCACCACCCTAAGTGTAGTTGTCATCTGTCACTAAACAATTGCTGTTATAATGTTATTGAATGTATGCCCTGTGTTGTACTTTTTATCTCTGTGACTTATTTATTTTGTAACAGTAGTTTGTACCTCTTAATCCCCTTCACCCATTTTGCCCATGCCCCATCCACCTCCTTTTTAGCAACCATAGTTTGGGTTTCTGTATTTGAGTCTGGTTTTTTTTTTTTATGTTCATTTATTTTTGAGAGAGAGAGATTGAAGAGAGAGCTCATAAATGGAGAAGGGGCAGAAGGAGAAGGGGGACAGAGGATCCAAAGCAGGGTCTGTGCTGACCGACAGCAGTGAGCCTGACATGGGGCTTGAGCTCACAAACTGTGAGATCATGACCTGAGCTAAAGTCAGATGCTCAACCGACTGAGCCACCCAGGTGCCCCTTGAGTCTGTTTTTTTTGTTTGTTTGTTCATTTGTTTTGTTTTTTAGATTCCACACATAAGTGGAATCATACGGTGTCTGTCTTTTCTCTGACATTTCACTTAGCATAATACTGTTTAGGTCCATCCATGTTGTTGTAACTGGAGAGATTTCATTCTGTTTTATGGCTGAGTAATATTCCACTGTAAATACACACACACACACACACACATACACACACACACTATACCTTATCCATTCATCTATTGATGGACACTTGGGTTGCTTCCATATCATGGCTACTGTAAATAATGATGCTATAGACTAGAGGCGCCTCTATCTTTCTGAATTAGTTTTTCCATTTTATTTGGATAAATATCCATTAGTGGAATTACTGGGTTGTAGGACATTTTTATTTTTAATTTTTTAAGGACTCTCCATACTGTTTTTTTCCACAGTAGTTGCACCAGTTTACATTCCCACCAATAGTGCAAAAGGGTTCCCTTTTCTCCACATTGCCCCCTCATTTTAGATCTGTGGATCTTACTTGCAGCAGTGTTACAGTGGTCTTTTAATGGTAGTTTCTTATTTCCATTGTCGCTTCTACATTTATGAATTGGAATTCTCCAATTCATAATATAAGGATTTGTCTTCTCTCATTTATTTATATACTATCATTAATTTATATTGGCATGGACTCATGGGTATTTGTTTTATCCTTTGTGTTATAATCCAGTATTATTGCTATTTACTTTGTTGCCCATATTGTTCTAACTTTGCCCATAGGGAGTTCTCATGTTGGCTTCTGTGTCCTTTGGTGTGCCTCCATCTTTTTTTTTTAAAGCACTTTCTTACTTTCTGACACTACAAGATGTTCCGACTCATTTTCTATTTTCTCTGCCTCAGCCTTGGAATCAAGTTCTCCGAGGAGGTCTAGTTCATTTTCATGAAGGTATGTGTATTGCTACTGGAAGTGTCACTGCTTCCATGCCTCTTAGCAGATAGAGTTTAGAAATATTTGTACATAAACAAATGTGTGCACACGTACATTGCTACATATTTCCATATCTATCTGTATATGACCTGGGGAGTCCATTTGTATAACGCTTGATCTCCAGCACAAGGTTCATTTTAACTTCCCTCTTTTGCTTATTTGTGACTTGTTTTTCTAACATAGAAACTAGCTCTCATTATCAAGAACCAATTGACCATATCTGTTTGTATCTATATTTGGATTCTCTGTTCTATTCTACTTATCTTTGTATCTGTCCATTCACCAATCCCACAGTCTTGATTTGTAGTTAAGTCTTACATCAGGTAGTGAGACTTCCAATGTAGTTTTTACTCCAAATTGTTTTGTCTGCTCTAGTTCCTTTGTCTTTCCCTATAAATATTAGAATCAGCTCGTCTCTATTTACCAAACAAAAACCAAACTCTTGCCAGGATTTGATTGTAATTGTATTGTCTATAAATCATTTTGGGGAGAATTGATATTCTTAACTACAGTGAGTCTTGCAATCCATGAACCTCCTATGTCTCTCGTTTATTTATATCTTCTTTTTATGTCCTTCAAAGGTTTTGTAGCTTTCAACATAGAGATCCTGTACATGTTTTATTAGATTTATATTTAAGTGTTTTTTTAGGGGGTGGGTAGCTATTGAAAGTGATACTATATTTTAAAATTTCTGTTTCCAATATGTTCATTATTACAATACAGAAATATGATAGACTTTTATGAGTTAACTTAGTATTCTTCAACCTTTCTTATTATAAGAACCTTTGTGGATTCTTTATCTGGGTAGATATTCATGTTCTCTGCAATTAGGAGCAATTTTATTTCTTCCTTTCCAGTCTGTATGCATTTTAATTTCTTTTTCTTACCTTAATTGCAGTGGTTAGGACTTCCAATATTATGTTGAATAAAAGTAGGGAGCATGGATATCCTCACCTTATACTCAGTGGATTTTAGGGGGGAAACATGCATTCTTTCACCATGATATATGATGTTAGTTCTGGATTTTATCGATGTCCTTTATCAGGTTAGAAAGATTGTCTTCTCTTTCTAGTTTGCTGAAAGTTTTTGTCATGAATGAGTGCTCAATTTTGTGAAATGCTTTTTCTATATCAATTAAAATAATCATGTGTGGGTTATGTTTTTTTGCAGTCTGTTGATGTGCTGAATTATATTAGTTGACTTTAAATAGTTTTTAAAATTATTTTTAACTTTATTTATTTATTTTGAGACAGAGAGAGAGAGTAAGCCAGGGAGGCGCAGAGAGAAAGGGAGAGAGAGAATCCCAAGCAGGCTCCACACCAACAGCGTGGAGCCTGATGGGAGCTCGAACTCACAAATCATGAGATCATGACCTGAGCCAAAACCAAGAGTTGGATGCTTAACCGACTGAGGCACCCAGGCGCTCCATTGTTGACTTCAAATATTAATCTAGGCATGAATTCCCAGCATAAACTCCAGTTGGAAGTAGTGTATTTCTATTAATGTTAATATTTTCTTGAGGATTTTAAATTCTAGGTTGATTAAGGATATGGTGTAAGTCTCTTTTCCTGTACTCTCTTTGTCTTGTTCTGGTATCGTGGTAATTATGGCCCCATAGAATGAGTTAGGAAGTATCCTTCTACTCTGTTTTCTCAAAGGGATTATAGGATTGGAGTTATTTCTTCTTAAATGTTTGGTAGAATTTTCCAATGAAACTTCCAGGCTTTGGGATTTATTTTCTGGAAAGATTTTTCTAACTACAAGTTTAATTTATTTAATAGAAGACTAATCAGGTTATTTGTTTGTTTCCCTTAAGCAGTTTGTGATTTTTGAGAAATAGTCCATTTCATCTAAATTGTAACATTTACATCTGTAGAATTGTTCTTAAGTGTTACTTTTTCCTTTTCATGCCTGCTGGGTCTTATTGATATGTCCTTCTTTTCTGATACTGATAATTTTTGTCTCTCTTTTTTCTAGTCAGTCTGGCTAGAATTTATCAATTTTATTGATCTTTCTCATAGAACTAGGTTTAGATTTGACTGATTTTTTTTCTTCCCCTCTATTTTTCTGTTTTCAGTTCCACTGATTTCTTCTCTCATTTCCTTTCTCTTTTTAACATTTAAAAAATTTCTGTTCTTATTTCCTTCCTTCTGATTGCTTTGGGTTTATCTCACTGTGCTTTTTAATTACTCTTCTAATCACTGCTGTAGTAGCAGGTCCCATACAATGAGAATATCAAAACACATTGTTATAAATTTTTTGCTCACTTAACCATCAGACATATTTTACAGAAATTAAGAGGAGAAAAATAGTTATAATTACCTAATTTTTTACCATTTTTGTTGCTCTCCTTTATTCCTGATGTTCCATATTTCCTTCTGGTACCATTTTCCTTCTGTTTGAAGAACTTTTTTTACCTTGTTTTGTTTTGTTTGTTTAGAGTAAATCTGCTGGCAACAAATTTTCTCTCTGAGAATGTCTTTATTTCATCTTCATTTGTCAAGAGTATTTTCACTGGATATAGAATTCATTGGATGATAATTCTTTTCTTTCAGGACTTGAAAAATATTGCTCTCTCTCTGGTCTCCGTGATTTCTGATGAAAAGTCAGTAATGATTTTAGCCATTGTATTTTTAGGTAGTGTGTCATTATAATTGATCTGCTTTCAGGATTTCTGTCTCTGTCTTAAGTGTTTGGGAGTTTGTGTGTGTCAGGGCATGGATTTCTTTGAGTTTATTCTGTGTGGTATTTGCTGAGACTTCAGAATCCATAAATTTATATCTACAAGATTTTAAAAGTTTCCAGCCATTTTTCAGACATTTTTTTTCAGCACCATGCTCTTTCTCTTCTCCTTCCGAGACTGAGGACACAACTTATTAGACATTTTGGTATTGAGAATGTGTTCTTTTTTTTTTCCAGTCTTTTCCTTTTCTGTAGGATAATTTCTATTGATTTATCTACAAATTTACATGGTTTTTTCTCTGTCATCTCCATTCTGCCATTGAGTCTACCAGTTAATATTTGATTTTAGTTACTGGGTTTTTCAGTTCCAAGGTTTCTATTTGCTCCATCTTCATATATTTTTAGGGAAGAGGGCAGAGACTTTTTACCTATTTATTTAATGAGTGTTCACTGTTACTTCATAAACTATAGTTTTAACAGCTGCTTTAAAAGTCTTTGTCTCATAATTCCAGTATTTGAATTGGTGTCTGTCTTCTCCCTTGGAAGTTGAAATTTTCCTAGTTGTTTGTATGCCAAGTAATTATGGTTTTAATCTGGACTCGCTAAGTGTTGTGTTCTGAAACGCAGGGTCTTGTTTAAATTTTAGCAGAAAATGGATTTTTGTTTTGCTGTGTGTTATCAGACATTCAACATGTTGGGTTCAGGTTACAGGTTTCAGCCTGCTTTTGTGGGCTGTGGTTCCAATGTCAGTTCAGTTTTCACAGCCTTTGCTGTGCTAATTGGACCTGACCTCTTATGTGCCACGCCTTAACCAGTTCATTTCTCAAGGCGTTGGTAGTTTGTTGAAAAATTCAGATCACATGCAGCTGGAAGATGAGCCCATGAATTCTTTACAACTTTATGGAGTTACCCTCTTGAGTCCTCTTCCCTCTGTGACCCCACTGCCATGTACTGGCTTCTGGTGGCACTCTTCCCAGTTTTCTAGGCCAAAAAGTCCAAACTTTAGTTTTTCCTGTCTGCCCTGCACTTCTCAGGATTGCACCTGTGCTCAGTTGCCCACATTGCAAGAGGACAGAGAAACAAAAAAGCAACAATGATTTACCCATCTGCTTGGGACCACCACTTCTCTGGTCAGAGAAGATTCCGCTCCTCAGAGTTTCAGGGACCTGCCCAGTTCCTGCCATCACTGCCACTGCCATTGGGCTGCTTGAAGCCTCTGGTGTTCTGCTATGTCAGATTCTTGTCCCTTTCTCCAGGCTGCCTGTTGATCACTTATTTTCCAAAGTCCTCAGAATCCTGTCTATGTATTCTGTCCAGGGTTTGCAGTTGGATTCAGTGGAGAGACAGAATGGCATTTCTTACTCTGTCTTATCTGAAATCTAGGAAGGCTGTGGCTCTCCTTAGAGTCCCAGCGAGGCCAACCCCTTGCTTTTTCAACCCCTGTGTGTGTGTGTGTGTGTGTGTGTATGGAGAGAGTGAGAAAGAGGAATTTTTGAACCCATATTCCTATGAGAAGCAAATTTTGCTGTTAGAGTACACTGCCTCCACAGCTACCTGGGTCAACTCCTTACAACCCTTCACCGTATTTATATACACCATTCATCTTTATTATAGTCAGATTCATTTGTTAAGACAACATTTTAAAGGTTGGATTTCACATTTTTAAGACCCCCTGAAATACCAGCACACTCTAACATGACTGACTTGGGTCTGTTTCCTGGTGTAAAGGCATGCAAAGTTGTACCTCAGTGTTCATGGTTTCTTCTTGACTTTCACCTCACTCAGCAACAACTGTTGTCCATTCTGATGGCAGTACTGTAGTACTGGTATGTAAACAGTATTCTAGGACTTGATTGGTGACTACGCTGTGACATGTGATCTATAATGTTTTTGCCAACAAAAGAGCACCAGGCATTTTAGAATTTCCTATGACATCCCCTCTGTACTGTGACATGGTGTTTGAAATGAAATTCTTACTTTATCATGTTCCTCAGTTTGATGTTACTGGATTTTCTGTGGCAAACCACAATTTTGGGTCTTTTCTGAATATTTTAACCAATCCTGGTATGCAGTAAGTGGCCAAGTATGTATCTGTTTTTTTTTTTTTTTTCTTCTTCTTCTTGTTTTCTTCCATGCACACTCTAGGCCAACAGCAATAAAAATTAAAGAATGTCATTCTTCCCTCTCACCGAAAAAGGGTGAACTGGAAAGGCTGTTCATTTAGAATTAAAGTTGACCTCTGGTTGGATCAGTGCTTTTCATTAAAGATGTAACATATCCTTTATCATCACAGATTAAAATGTTATCAAGAACCCAGGCTGAAAACACAGCTGGTGAGCTAAAGCACTCTCTGGCTTCTCTCAATTCCTATCTTTACGGCTTGAATTCACTTTTAGAATATGACAGTACTGTGTTGCAAGGTTCCAGCATATCATGCCAGCACCAGAATTGAGAATGGCATGCGGCCTCTCCTTTTGAGGTGACTGTCGCTTTCTTTGACGAAAGGATTTGTTTTGTTAGAAAGAAAGGCTTAGGCTTGGTCATTGAGTACTGATAACAGTGATTCTGGGGAGGTGAACATTATTATCCAGAATGCTGAAGTTCTTATTTATATGATGGCTCTCATGATAGAAATAGTCCTGAGTGGTAGATCATTGGTGCCAAAAATCACTAAATGACTTAGAATATCACTGGTGAGGTCCAACGGGAATAAATTTCTCATAGCTAGTGTAGAATGATAGATTGTTTTAGTTAACTTCATTGTTACTGATGTACGTAAAGCTTAATGGTGAATACAAATTTGAACTGGGGCATTTCCCTTTATTCTTTCATGGAGATCGTTAATGGCAATATGGGCACTAGATTCGAGATCACCAAACTTGACCTTGTTCTGTTTTTCCCCACTAATAGAAGGAAGTGATCGTTGCAGTCTTCATTTTTTTGAGAGTTATTTTTTTTCAGGGGAAGGGGCAGTGCACAAAGAGACAATTCATTGTATAAGTGGTTTTGAAAATGTAAAATTTTGCCAGGTTTTGCAAATGATAAAAACAAATTCAAGCTGCTTAATCAGAAAAGAATACAAGAGTCTCATGGGATCCAAAGTCAAGAATGCAGAAAAGGGCTGAATTGAAAAAAATGGGAAATGGTCTGATTGGTTCATCTTGGGTGATGTATCCACCCTTGAGCCAATCGGGTGTATCTGGGAAGTTGGCATGGAGTCCAAATGTTGCATCTGGGGTTCTTCCTCTGTGGAGGAAGAGTGACATTTAAAGGTGAGGGGTTAAACTAGACAGCCCCCCAAGTGATCTATTACAAAACCATGTTTAAATTTGCCCGCCTATTATAATTAAAACCTCTAATGGTGTGTGACCTTTAGGAATGTTACAAAATTCATCAAATTGCAACTATAATAAGTTTTTCAACCATTTTCATTTGCAAGCTGTCATGCTGTTCTAACAATTTTCCTCCTGGTGACTGCTCTGTATCTCAGAGATCACTGCGTTTCTAATGGTATTATATTTTTTAAAGGGATGATTTCCCTTTTCTTTTATATAATCCATCACCATTTTTAGAACTCTGTAATATACTTTCCCTCCATATATAGTCATAATCCTTCATGTAAGTTTTTAAAAATTGTACTGGACTCCTTTCCTTCCCTTTCCTCATGCTGTTGTATGGTGAAATTTTTTTTTAAGACCTAAGAAATGTAACTTTCAAATTTAGAAAATATAGCTTTAATGTATCAGTAAATGATGTGGCATTTTTGAAAGGTCACATTTTTTATGGTTGGAAAGAAAATCGGAAATATTTGTGAGTCATTTTAGTTGTCTAAGTGAGTTTAATGCCAGTTTTTCTGTAAGGTTAGATGCTTAATTTAAATGCAGAGTATCACTTACTTCCATATGCCTGACTTTAATTTTTGTGACATGACAGAATATACTACTACAGCCCTTTGGAGTAGAAATTTCCATGTGTGGTTATGGGTAGAAAGCATGCTGCTTCTATCAGCTTTTCTGTTTGTTGTTCTGATGATATTGGTGTTACACCCAGATCACAGCTACGTTCCGTATCACCTTCCAATATCACCAGTTGAGGACTGAGCTCTTGATTTCCATGTCCACCTCTGGAAGGCAGGCACTACTGGGTCTCTCTCCATCTCTGTCATTTATGAACAAGGTGACTTGGGCTAATTATTTCACTAATTTGAGCTGTAGTCTTTCTCATCTGTATATTCAGAGAGAAAAGAGTTTATAGAGCTACTGGTCTTTAAAAACGATACTTAACATAGTTCCTGTAAAATAATCATTGCTCAAGACATAGTAATTAGTACTAATTTTTAGTAAATGAGATTTTTCTTCACCACTGAAAAGCTCCTATCCTACCTTATTTGATATCTATTTTGTTACTTTGCAGAAGCAGTTGTATATGGCTCTCTAAAACTTGTAGTTCCCAGCAACTCTCGTGAGAAGTTGGGGCAGTGTGGGTAACAGACTTAGAAGTGAACTGATTGAATAAGTGGCAAGATCAGTAGTTATTCAGGTAATATTGAATTGAATTGATTAAATTGTAAAATCTCTAAGTAGAATTAAAAGATAAATTCCTTATAAAAAAAAGAAGATAGTAATGCATTTAGACTCAGACTCACAGCCATGATGTAAGAAGGAAGCTGAGAGAGCAAACTTACATACAATAAAGTGAAGTAGAGGTTGAAGTGAGAATTGCAGTCATGTGTGTGTTCTACCTTAGATCCTGGGACTAACATTTTAATATCAATAAAAGAATACAGGTGTTTTGTTTTTGTTTTATAATTTTTAAGAATAGTAAATAATCCTACTTTGTCCCTTGTTGGCCAAGCCATTAGTAGAACATTTTATTTTCTCTTTTGGCCTCTAGCATTAAAGAAAAGAAACTGGAAAGAATCCAGAGAAGAGCAACGGAAGGAACCAAAGGATTATTAAGAAATAAGGCCCATGAGGAAAGAAAGGGTAAAGGAGTTGTGAATCTTTCATTTGAAGAGAAGTTCAAGAGGCCACTTAATAAATGTCTTCGAATATGTGAAGGGTTGTCCTGAGGAGGGTGCTGAGCAGTTCTGTCCCTTCTAACTGTGAACGGAAGGGAAATGGTTCACAGAGACTTAGGTCAGATAAAAAGAAGCACTTCTTGCAAAGGAAAGCGAGGCGTGAAATCTGTGGTCAGACCTGCGGTTCTACACGTCTTTGACTGGACTCAACAGCCCTCGGTCCTTGGCTCGCTGTGTCCTTATGAAATAGGCTACATGCCTTCACTGAACATCTCTTTGACTTAAAAATCTCAGTCCTAAAAGTAGCACTTTACGTGGTACTCTCTTGTATTTCTTGGTTCTTTAATGGATGGATGTTAGTCTCTTTTGCTTCCCCAATACCCTTCTTTCTTCTCCAAACTATAAGGTAGTACAGAACAGAAAACAAACTTATAGCCATTGAAAGAGACTGTTAGCCCTGAGCAATTAACAGATTTTTTCCCCACAGTGTTTAATCAGAATCATTGTTGCTTGGAATCATCATCGCTTCAAAGAGAAGAAAATTCCATTTAAAAATAGAAATTCTTTTCTTGGGGAAGTTTTCACAGTTGTTAATGGGAAAAGTCTCCAAATAAAATTTGGGGCCATGATATAGTGTAGTAAATTGGTATAGTAATTACGTTTCCTATCACTACATATGGGAAAGGTTCTTTTTTTAAAAAAAAAAAAAAGGTAGGAGATGATGAGTTGATAAGAGTTTAAAAACAAAATATATAGAAATTCCTAGGCACATTTGTAGTGGAATATATAAGTGAGTAGTAACTAATTAATGTATGGCAATCTGGTAGGGTAAAAATAGTGGAGTGGAGGAGCCGAGTGATCATTTGGTTGACACTTTACTCAATCACAAACACTAAATTGGGACTGGTACAGAATTTTAAGTGCCTTTTTCTTGGGCCTTACTGTTGTGATCTTTCTTTAGAACAGTTCTGATATACCCTTTGGAAGGCTGGCTGTGTGGACGTTGTCTGTGCCAAATTACAACACAGAACAAGGGACTGTTCTGTTTCATTTACTGAGAATAGTGCTTAATAAGTACTATTTGACAACATGCTGAATTAAGGGAATGTTATAAGGATGTTTCACAAAGGAAAGTGGGTAAAACATCTGATGTTTACAAGTTCTATTTATATGTAACTTGATAGCAGCATAAAGGCATGCTTAAAACTTATTTTTAAAATTTTATTGATATGTATGAATATGTATGCTGAGAGCAAATGATGTTATCTGGTTTCAAATACATACCATATCTTGATACTGCGAATGCTATTTCAGAATCCAATTTTTTGCCTTGTTGGCTAGAAATGTATCAGGTCCTGGTAATTTGATTTATATTAACCAAATTCATGCAATGCTGATTTGTAACATGGGACATATTCACAATTATTTACTTTTCTCGACTTTGATCTTATCCCAGTATCTTATCTTAGTTTATAATCTTAAGTATCTATGTCCCCCCCCCAAAAATGGAATCCAAGTGGAAATGATACTGTGCATTTAGAGGTTGACGTATCTATGCAGAGGTGAATACAATAAAGGTCAGTGAGATTTAATGCCCAAAGGGAAAAATAACTGGCAGAAATTCTTACAGTGTTTTCTATTTCAAAGTCACAAGCTAAGTATTTATCTCACGTTTAATTTATCATAGATTTTAGCATATGAAATCAATGAATTTAGCATGAGAATGTTCCACAGGACATTCAAACATAATTCTACTTAATAATAGACATATATAATCTATAGTCAGGTACAACCTATGAAATAATTAACATGTGTTGAAATGTAAAATAGTATAATTTATGATTTTTTTTAGTTAGACTTCTCACTTAAATATGCTTTAAAGAAAAGATAGGGTTTAGATGATTTCCTAATTCCCCTTGCAGTGATACCCTGAAGATTCTAGTCTTCACTGACATCGAAATTGTGTGAGACCTTTAGTCTATCTGAACATATGGGTAAGTAGCAATCTGTGTTAACACAGTTTTGACTATTTATATACTTGTGGCTTTATTTTAAAGAGATACTTATATTTTGTGACTGGCAATAGAGCCTAGGGGAAAATCTGACTTTTTGCATATTCAAGTAATACCTTTCCTTTCTTACTTAGGAGCCAGTGCAGTTCTAATGAGCAGAGCAAGTGCCAGAGTGAAAAAAAAGAGAGAAGGATATAATGTATAAGGATAAACAATAATTAACTAATGATGAGTTTCCGTGCTAAAAAATAAATGTAAACTAATGCTTTACCTTTCATTTGATTAATATATGGCAATTGTGTGGTATTTATGATTCATGGAACGCACTCATCAGTGTTCTAATTTAATCCTCACAACAATTTATGAAAGAGGGACCATTGTTCCCGTTTGAGAATGAAAACTACCTTCAAGATTATTGTGAGTTAACTAGTATCACACAACTAGTGCTATGCTAGGATTCAAACTCTGCATTCAGACCTCAGAAACCAGCAGTCTGTCTTTCTGTTGTTGCCCAGAATTCGTCTAAGCTGGGATTCCTTTAAAACTATGCTGAGATACACGATTTAGCTGAACCACGTATGTGCTTGTGTGAGATCCGAGCATCACATTTGTAGAATCGGCAACACAGTTTTCCTTTACACCTGCAAGAGGAGTAGAGTGGTTTAAGACTAAAGCAGGAAGTCTGCTTCTACTCTTACGTTGACAACTGATTGGGGACCATGTGTACTTTCCTCAATGAGAAAGTGAAGGCAATTGGTCATTAGGTTCTCCAGATTCCTTTTAGTTCTAAAATTCTTTGATTCCAATTTTAATTATTATCTTTCCACTCAAAATTGTTGCTTTAAAAAAGTGATTTGCCTCACATGATTAATCCGTATTTTTGCATTAAGTTTCTCCTAACCATCTGTGCCAGGAATTGATAAGCTTTGAGATGTGGGTAGTGTAACAACAGAATCCCTTTGTAGTGACTCTGAGAAAACTTTTCGAATACCAAATTCTATTCTTTAAGATATAGTGTCACATGGTGAGACACTCATCCTGAATTTGAAGAGTGGAAAATGACAGCAGAATGCCAGTTACACAGGGGTTCATTCAGCAAATGTAAATTGAGCATCAGTATTAAGTACTTGGGCTGCCAAGACCTTGACTCCCAGCTTAGCATGGAAAGCAGACACACAAATATTGAAATGTCACTGTAATTAGAAGGACCCTGGGAGAGATGTGTACAGAGTGCCAAGAGAGTAACAGAAGCAGTTGCATCTGGGGAATGGAAAATAGAAGAGATGCACCAGCAAACACTTCACTAAGAAAGGGGTTTTACCAGAAAGGATCATAGACCATTTTACGTACAAGGAAGCATATACCGAGGAGAGGATAGTAACCTTAAGGAGATGGCTGCAGAGAATCTCTGCTAGTTCTGTTTATGTCGCATGTTAGAGGAAGATGACATGCTGAAGTGATCTGTATCTAGCTTGGGAAAGTCTTGTGTGGACGTGAGACTGTCCTAGGCATTAAGGAGACGTTTTAAGTAAGGAAGAGTGGCTCCCTTGCAAAGAGGCAGAAGAGGCACTATAGACTCTGAAATTTCTAGTTCGAACACAATGGAGAAAGGGCGTTCTAGGCAACAAGACGAGAGAGGACAGAACGTGGAGACCCAAGATAGATGTTAATGGGATTATGCTATTCTTCATCTGTAGGTCCTTCTTTGGCTCTCAGACTTTCCTAGTGTAATTGCTGAGGAAGTCCAGGAGGGGTTTCATACTGTATCCCATGGAGTTTGGGTGTTTTTCTCTGAGCAGTGAAGAGCCCCTAAGGTTTCCAAGCAGAGTAATGATGACAGCAGATTTGCTTCTAGAAGACTCTAATGGGAGCAGAATGGAAGCTAGATTATAGGACCCAGAATCTTGACAGAGACCCTCACAATATTCCTACCGAGAACTGTGGGAACCTATGTTAAGCCCAGAGCAGAAGGGATGTAGAGAACAGGATGGAGCTGAGAGAGACTGAGTCCCATTAATGACAACAGTGATATTAGCTGAGATTTATTGAGGGTGCCAGATGTCTGGTGTAAATTCTTTATAGTTACTACTCATTGAATCCTCACAACAGCCCTGTGAAGTGGGCACCATTATTATTATCTATATTTTATAGATGAGAGACCTGAAGCACAGAGACATTAAATAACCTGGTGAGTTATACAGCCAGTGAGGGCAGTTTGGAAATGTGAACCAAGGCAATCTATGTCTAGAGTCCACAGTTTGTAATTACCATATTGTCTTGCGTCTGAATCAGCAAGCATCTATAAGATGAGGTGAAGAGTTGGATGTAGGTGATGAGGAGAGAAGAGCCATTGATGATGACTTCTAGGTTGACCAGGAGGATGGAGATACCACTCACTGAGATAGGAAGAGCAGAGGCTTTTGGTGGAATTATAACAATTTTGGGATAATACCAAGTTTCCAGGTTCTTGTGGGGCATTCAGCTGGTGGCATCCAGAAGGCAATTGGACATACCACTGACCCTTGAACAACTTGAGGGTTAAGGGCACTGATCCCCCACCATGCAATCAAAACACCTTGTATAAGTTTTGACTCCTCATAACTACTAATAGTCCACTGTTGACTGGAAGCCTTACCAATAACGTAAATAGTCGACTAACACATATTTTATGTGCTATGTGTATTATTTACTGTATTTTTATAATAAAGTGACCTAAAGAAAAAATTATTAAGAAAATCACAAAACAATGGGTGCCTGGATGGCTCGGTCAGTTAAGTATCCAACCTTGGCTCAGGTCATGGTCTCACGGTTTGTGGGTTCGAGCCCCACATCAGGCTCTGTGCTGACGACTAGCTCAGAGCCTGTAGCCTGTCTTCGGATTCTGTGTCTCCCTCTCTCTCTGACCCTCCCCTGCTCAATGCTGTCTCTCTCTCTCAAAACAAAAAAAATTTTTTTTTTAAATTAAAAAAAAAAAAAGAAAATCACAAAAGGGCACCTGGGTGACTCAGTTAAGCATCCACCTTCAGCTTAGGTCATGATCTCCTGGTTTGTGAGTTTGAGCCCCACGTTGGGCTCTCTGCTGTCAGTGCAGAGCCCGCTTCAGATCCTCTGCCTCCTTCTCTCTCTCTGCCCCTCCCCTGCTCAAGCTCTCTCTCTCAAAAATAAATAAAAGCATTAAGAAAAGAAAATCATGAGGAAAAAAAAAACATTTATGGTATCATACTATAAAAATTCCACCTATATATGGACCCGCACTATTCAAACCTGTGTTCTTCCAAGGGTCAACTGTGACCCTATCAGTTTACCCTTCAAGGGTCAACTATGGACATGGAGCTCAGGATGGGTCTGCGCTTGGCAGTGATGTAGAACTCTAACTACAACTAGTTTTATTAGGACAAACTAATGAATTGGCAAAGCTGAATTTGTTTTTAGACCCTTTCATCATCACTCTCTAACTGAAGGGCTAGGTAGAACTTCATGCCCTTTCTTCATCTCTATATAGGTACATGCAGCACATATACTGGGGAAGGAACCCCTGCATCAGCATGAGTGGGAATAGTCTAAGGAATCCCAAAGCTGCCAGATTTTCTATAATGAAGACAGCTCCACAGCATATAACATCCATGTTTTTGAAACGAGGGTGATTAAATACTAGCATCTCTCTTGCGTCCAGCTTTGGATTCCATTTTAATTACAATTAAAATAGAACTGTTCTCTGCCTGCCTTCTCCAAGAGTGTGTGTGTGGTTGCATGGTGGTCCTGTGAATGGATGAACAAGATGGTGGTGTTAATCCCACCCAGAGTGACAGGATCAGGAACATGGGATCCAAAGAGCAGAGGGGTCAGTGGGAGCCTGTGCCCACTGGGAGTAGGAGGCATCCTTCCAAGAGGCAGGGAGGCTGAGGAGTTTAAATGGAAGTACATGTTCCCCCTCCTGTCCCCTTTTTTTCTTTTTCAGAAAAAAAGAACTCCCTCTCTTCCTTCCCCGTCTAATCTAGGGTTTAAAATTACAGCTAAAGCGGGGCACCTAGGTGGCTCAGTCAGTTAAGCGTCCAACTTCAGCCCAGGGCATGATCTCGCAGTCTGTGAGTTCGAGCCCCACATTGGGCTCTGTGCTGACAGCTCAGAGTCTGGAGCCTGCTTTGGATTCTGGGTCTTCCCCTCTCTCTGCCCATCCCATGCTCATACTCTGTCTCTCTCACTAGTAAATAAACATTTAAAAACATTATTTTAAAAAACACAGCCAAAGAAGCATAGCAAAGAAGTGTTGAGACCTAAGCATCATATATAGAGTAATAATTTTGAACCTATTTAAAACTCTGACAGTTATGTTCAGTTAACTTTAAAAAGCCAAGTAAAATTGTTGGAAATTACTTAAAACTCTGTTCTTTCATATAGACTGATGAGTTTTTGCTAACATTCTTTTTTCAATGAAGTGTATCTGATTGTAAGATTCTTTTTATCTTAAGTATAAATGAAGTATATTCTTTCAGTCTACGTGAGATGTTACAAATAAAGCTGAATTGCACTCTTATTTGGCTCTTCCACTCACTTGGGGCAAGGTAACAACTGTTTTCATATCCTGTTATCTCAAAGTGTAAGTTTTGATTGCTTTTAGCTATAAAATCTATTTGGAGGTTAATATTTAAACACAAAGTCTGCCCATAACACTCTTGACTTAAATTCTGTGTCTGTTCTCTACTGGAATAACTGGCTTCCTTCCTATATTACGTACTGTGGTAGACAGGACTCTAAGATGGCCCCTTGATCGCCACCCCCTGGTGTTATACTAGTTTATGTCATGTTATACGGCAAAGGGCATTTGCAGATGTAATTAAGGTCCCTAATCAGTTGATTTTAAGATAGGGAGACTATCCTTGGTGAATCCAAACTAACCAGACAAGCCCTTTAAAACTGAGTGTTTTCTCTGGCTGGTTACAGAAGTGAGGTCGGAGATATTCAAAGCATGAAAGGGATTCAATGCGAGACAGGTTCTCCATTGGTCAGAAAAGGAGGGGCTCACAGGCAAGGACCTGTGAGCGCCCTTTAGGAATTGAGGTCAGTCTCCAGTCAAAAGCCAACAAGGACACAACTTCAGTTTTACAACGGAAACTGAAGTCTGCGAGCAACATGAATGAGCTTAGATGAGGACCCTGGGCTTCAGATGAGAACCTGGACAGCCAACAGTTGATTTCAGCTTAAGCAGAGAACCAGCCTTGCATTGCAAGATTTCTGTGCTATTTTTAAGCTGCTAAGTTTGTGGTAATTTGTTATGGAGCAATAGAAAACTAATACTTCTCCCTTGCTCCATTTCTGTCTACCGATGCTGATTATTAGTCTTCAGAGTTGCAATGTTAGCATCTCTCAAGCTTGCGTTAGTGTGTTTTCCATTTGTTCCCTTAATAGGCAATATTGCATTGAATTAAGGGGACTCCAGTTTCTTTTCTCCTTTTCTCTTTTAAAACCCTGAGCCCAATCTTATTGGTTCTGTCTTACTGTGATTCTTGGCATAGATTTCATCCTCGGAGGGGGAAGTAGGGAAGACTTCAATCTCTCCGTGTTTATACTGTTAAAGTATCCTGCTTAAAGTTTCTGTTCCTTTTCACTTTAATGACTTAATTCTTGGTGATGTTTATTATACTGTAGATGTTTCTCAAGTTATCCATTGGACTGGGTCTGTTCCCATTTCACGTGTAGAAAGTAAGCAAAAGAGCAGGACATGGCTATGCCATAGCAGAGGTGGGATTGGGACCTAGAACAGAAGATGTATGGAATGTGCCAGTGGGTATTTGTAGTACACAACAACAAGGGACAGTTGACTGGTCATGGATATTGGAGTCCCACCAGTGAAGTCTGTAAGCATGCCGAGAAGAAAGTATCTCAATGTGACTGTCTCACTTTGGGGAAAAGAACGTATTATATGTCTGCGATAGTTCTATTTTAGTCTCCTTGGTTTTATGTGGCCTTCTACCTAGTATTTCTCTTACACCTAGAAAAAAATGTATTAAAATGGAAGGAAATATTCTTCCGTTTTATTAAGTCATAAAATAACATTCTAGACACTGGTCCACTAGATAATTTGTAAAAAAAAAAAAAAAAAGAAAAGAAAAGAAAAAAATTATTTATTTCTTAGACCTGGAAGGGAGAAGGGGATGGAGTAGCAAGCTTTTGTTATTCATTTTCAATGTATCCACATTATTCATGTAAATTTCTTTAATTAGGTTTGCCCTTATCTGAGAAAAATCTAATATATTTACATATGCTTAAATGGATTTCAATTATCTATCTGGGTGAGCTTATGGCACTTTGACTCATTTTGGTCACGTTCACATAGTGACTCACTATCAGACATTGGTCAGGTAACCCCCCTCCCCACGTGTTGAGGTGGGCTGTGCTATCCCTTACTTGTCAATGTCTTCAAAAACCTTTTTAAAATGCTACTTAAATTTAGCATAATTTAAACTTTGCAAATACAGACCTTTTTATCTATAACTGCCAACATAATTCTGGTCCACTGAAATAAATTTTTTATTTTTAAAAGGTATATGTGCATGTAATACACTTGAGAACCCTTGTAACTCTATCTTGCCTGTGTTCAAGCCAGCTAAATATTCCATGTCTCAGATTATGTATTTAGATGGCCCTGTATTCAATGTCAAGGTAGTTTTCTTTGTTACATTTTCCCTTGGACAATTATTTTAATAATTTATCTGTAAGCAGTATAGTTGGTTAGGGGATGTAGGTAACCACAGTACCAATTTAATTAATGATGTCTTCAGGTACACTACTGGTGTTTAGGGTTTTGAGAGATTTTTTTTTTTTACATTTTTTGAAAGAACAGATGGTTTTTTATTTTGTTTTCCAGTTCTATTTTGAGAAGTTGCACCTTGCTTATCAGACACGCTTTGCATTTCTTTTAGGCCTACTATATCTTTATAGACCTGTCTATAAAATTTGGTGATCGAATTTTTCTCACGTCTTTGTTTATGTCTAGTATTTTAGTAGAATGTTCTTTCATATTGAAGTTTTTTACTGTATGTATTTTGAAGTGATAGAGGCAAAGTGTTGTCTAGCTTTTGCCTTCAGGGCAACTTACCTGGAAAACCTAAAAACTCAGGTGTTATCTGTATTTTTCTTACTAACCCTCTTTTATTTGTACAGAGAATATTAAAATTCACTGTTTTTGTGTATTGGTGCTACAAACATGATGAGAATATCAGCATTGGCATATGTATGAGTCTTTGTTTCTTTTTTTCAAAATCCTTTTTGGTTTTTTTGAAGGCTATGCAGGATTTTTGGAAATCACGTAATATGAGAAAATTCTAAAAATCGTCAAATATGTCATTTAAATATTTTTCTTAAGAATATATCTTCTGGGGCGCCTGAGTGACTCAGTTAGGGAGTCCGACTATGGTTTCAGCTCAGGTCATGATCTCACGGTTCGTGGGTCTCCGCGTCAGGTTCCACGCTGTGAGTGCAGGGATTCTCTCTCTCTCTCCCTTTCTCTCTCTCTCTCCCTCTCTCTCTCCCTCTCTCTTTGCCCCTCCCCTGCTCTCACGTGCTGTCTCTCTCAAAGTTTTTAAAAAAGAATATATCCTCTGGTGTAACTTCTATGACAGTGAATCAT
The DNA here is from genome assembly GCA_028646485.1 of Cryptoprocta ferox. Classification (NCBI taxonomy): domain Eukaryota; kingdom Metazoa; phylum Chordata; class Mammalia; order Carnivora; family Eupleridae; genus Cryptoprocta; species Cryptoprocta ferox. The sequence continues at coordinate 48,981,314 of CM053566.1, read as the reverse complement.
TTTAAGATTTGATTCTTTAATATTGTGTTCTTATTTGTCACATAATAAAATTCAGGGGGATCTAAATCAAATTTGAAACTAAAAATGACAACGAAAATTGAATTAAGTTGACCTATGGCTCAGTTTATCCCCTAAAATAAAATTGTTAGCTTTAACATGATATTTACACGTGGTGAATATCATCCCTTTATTTTGTTGAAATAGAACTGAAACATAAAGTACAAATTATTGCACATCCTATTTTCTCATTGGACAAAGAAACTGTATCGTGTACCTGAGTCAAGCTAATAAGGGAGAGGACACTTACTGAAGAAGAAAATAAAACCGAAGTCATATTTTTCTTGAGCCTTTTATCTACAGGGTACTATCCTGAGTTCTTTATATTTGTTCCCCTTCAATCATTTCAACTTAGTATTATTATTATCATTATAAATGAGAGAACACTGTCACTGTCAAAAAAATTAGGTAATTTGTTCATGGTCATACAGTTCATGAGTATTAGAACCACAGTTACCTAAATCTAGTTCCAAACTTGAGGCTCTTTTTGAGATTTCACACTGCTTCCCACTTAACATATGGAGTCATTATGTATTCATTTAAATAAATGGAAACAGAGAGTTGGGGGCAGTGATGGGAAGAACCTAGAAATGTACCTGGTGATTTGGCCTTTGCCCTCTCTCAGGTAGCTTGATGTCTGGGAAGGTACTGAAACAATGCCTGCCTTGCTTGTCTGGTTCTCTCAGTTGCTCTTGGTCTCTGGGTGCCTTTTTTTTTTTTTTGGTGTGAACCATCTCACACAGTGCGATAAGTACATTCATCACACCAACCAAATGCATCATCTTACATTCACTGTCCAACACTAGAGGACACACCGGATGTGTGACACTTACTGAGAGAGGAATGTCACTGTGTTTTATGGATTGCCCAACAGTAATTCTCTCATGTCGGCTTTCTGATGTAAATCTGAGTCCCCTTCCTCACCTGCCAGAAATGTGATTCCATGGTATGTGCCAGGCACCATGCTAGATTTCATATATTTTAAACATTTGTAGAAATACTGATACTACAATTCCTCACCTGTTTTTCCAAAAATCACTTGGCATAGAATTCTTATCTTTTAAATATTAGGTTCGTTTCACCATTTCAGAGCATAACATTTCAGATTTGACCTAAGTAGGCATACTTTTGTTTCATACAGCAGGGATCTATTATTCCTGGTCAGTCTGTTGAAAAAGGAGTCCTTTGTCCAAGGGTTCATTTGAAAGAAGGTAATAATATATCCCTAATCTCTCTTTCTCATTTTAACATCTTTTTTGTTTCATGCATTCCTCTTTGCTTAGATTTCCCCGTGAAGTTCTTTGATATCATTACCACTTAGTACTTTGTCTAAATTAATCTCTAGTTCCTTTTCTTCTTGTTGGGATTTCACAGTAAACCATAAAGTGTAAAATAAAACAACTTTTTCACTTGCTTAGAAGCCAAGACTACAGTCTTTGGGCCTTTGAATAGAATATTCATCTAAAGAAGGGATCTTAGGCAATGTAGATTTCTGGATGTTTGTATAGGGTAGGAAGAGATCAGTAGGAAATACTAAAAAAAAAAATAGCCTTTTCTAAATACTCTGCTTTCCTCAAAGTGTTTCAATATTAAATAAAATCTGAGTGCTTAATTTATACTTAGACATATTTGATGTCAATGCTCACCATTTTCTACCCAGGACTGTTCATTCATAAAGCACTTATTGTAGACATCAGTCATCTGGAATGCAAACATCATCTAGTTGGGGAGACAAGAAGATTCCTAGTTGTTCCATGCATAGCACTCAGGTGAAGATAGGTGTTATGGGGATTGATTTATTTTTTAAAAAATAAGCTCCGGCCGGTTTTATTAAAGAAAAATTTTGCATGATTTACTTTTCACCAGTCGGTTTTGTCATGCTTCTAGTGATACAGGAATCACCTGGATCAGTGATAGCCAGTATGCATACTCTCTAGTATTTCCCACATGCTGTGCCCTATTCAGTGTTACTGCCCCTGTAGTAATGGACATCATTTTGGCCAACATGGCGTAGTATTCTATTTCGGATTTTCTCAAGACTGGACAGTTGTTGGTGAGGATGACCAGTTTCGCTTTGCCATGTTTGCTCATTTTCAAAGTCTGTACTATCCACTTTTGATAATGAGTTGGAGGCTAGAGTTGATCGACTCTAGAAACTTTTTTGCCTTCTTTGTGGCCACCATACGATGTTCCTGCCTTAAGTTCTGGACAGCGTCAACCAAGAGCAGCCGCCAAGATGGCTGGGAGGGAGAAAGGAAAGAGTCGCTAGGGGGATTTAAATACTTCCTTAGCATTTGTTTTATCTTTTTAAACTTTTGATACTTTTACTCAGTAAAAGAACTGGAAATCACTTTCAGATTAGTCAACATGCTACGACAGCACATATTTGTTTTAACTTAATCAGAATATTTTCCAAAAATAAAAATATCCTGGAGGCTACAAAGGAAAGAAAACCTCCCTGATTGAGTTGGCATATTATTACAGATTTTGCTTCAAAGAATTAAGTTGTTTTCTTTTACATTCTTATACATTTTCAGAGAACAAGCAGCTGGTAAGCATGAATACTAGAGTTTCTGTGCTGCAGGTTCGTAGCCAAAGTGAGATGCGAGGGGAGGAGTTGAGAGTTAGTTATTGGATCTTTATTCTTAGTAACGGTCAAATAGATACATAACTGGCAGGCTGTGGAGTGATTTCCTTTCTATGGTACTCCCCATGTGATATCACTGAAGTACTTAATGCTGATACTAATTCTCCTGTTGATAGTGAATTCTAGGAAAGTTGTTTCATCTGTATTCCTCATAACTTTTTTTTTGCCATTAATCTAAAAACACTTTTTCTCTCTGCATCGGGATACTCACCTTAGAACCATGTCCCTGATTTGGTTTCATAAATAATTTAGGGCCAAAGCTCATAATATATGTTAATTTAACCATCCAAATGTGAGTTAACATCTAACTCCTATCTGTAATTAGATACAAATAAAGAGTTCTATTAAATGGGTGATAATGTTTTTAGTGATTTTTAAGTAATATTTATGAAGTAAACTTGAGTGGTAATATAGCGTCTACAGTTACAGAGTTAAGCTTGAAAGAAATTATCAGAAGCATAATATTGAGGAATGCTATTCCTCTAAACTCTGTGGCATTATTTGGAAGTTAAAACAACAACAAAAAAAGATACCAGACATTGTTCAGATTTTACAACCAGGAGCCTGGCTTAGAAAGTACTTCCTTACGTAGCCACCTTTAATACTATTGGTTTTTCTAAAAAATAAAAAATTCTTTCCTTTTTTGAAACTAGTTCATATATTTTGATTGAATAATGTAGGCACCACAATTCTTACTTTATCCTAATACTCCTGTATCAATTTAGGCTTGGGTTTGGCTGTAAATCACAGAGACCCAAAGACAAAAACCATAGGTTGGCGTGTTGCCCGGGGTGGCAGGGACCCAGGTTTCTTTTCACTTGTTGCTATGTCATGGATTCAGTTCTGGTCCTAAATTCCCTTCAAAGTCCCAAATGGTTGTACCATTCCAGTTCCAGTAATCACATCTACAGTCCATCTATCAGGAAGAATAAAGGGAAGAGAAGGGCACATCCTCTCCAAACATACATCATGATTGCCACTTCAGCATTCCACTGGGGATTCTAGCCAGAGTCATGATGCAAGAAAAAGAAAAACATAGCATCCAGATTGGAAAGGAAGAAGTAAAACTTTCTTTGCGGATGACATGAACTTGTATATAGAAAACCCCAAGGAATCTATAATAAATCAATAAACAAACAAAACTATTGGAACTATTGAAAAAGTTCAGTAAGATTTCAGGTTATAAAGGATTAATATACAGAAGTTAGTTGTGCTTCTTGTGCTTCACTAGCAATGAATTCTCCAAAAATGAAATTTAAAAAGTTCTGTTTGTAATACCATCAAAAAGAATGAAATTTAGGAATAAATTTAACAAAAGAAATGCAGGCCTTGCACACTGAAAACTACAGTTTTGAAATATTATTGAAATAAAGATCTAAATAAATGCATAAGACATTCCATGTTCATGGATCAGAAGAGTTAATATTGTTAAGATGACAGTCCTCCCCAAAATGATAGATTGAACACAGTTACTATCAAAATATCCCATTGTGGTTTTTTAGGGGCAAAAAATTGACAAGCTGATCCATAAAGTTCATATGGAAATGCAAGGGACCCAGAAGAGCCACGAGAATCTTGAAGAACAAAGCTGGAAGACTCACATTCCCAATTTTAAAACTTATTACAAAGCTACAGTAATTAAGACATTCTGGTACTGGCATAAGGATAGAAATATCTTTACACTCAAAATGAAATAACCCCTTATATTTAGAAATAAACCCTTACACTTACAGTCCATTGATTTTCAACAAGGAGGGAAGACAGTTCGATGAAGAAAGTCTTCAACTGGTGCTCAGGCAACTGGATATCCACATTCAAAGGAATGAAGATGGACCCCTACTCACAACATGCACAAAAATTAACTCAAAATGGGTTACAAACCTAAATGTAAGAACTAAAACCCTTAAAATGTAGGCATAAATCTTCATAATCTTAGGTTAGGCAACAATTTTTCACATTAAGACACCAAAAACACAAATGACAAAAAAATAAAATGACTTCAAAAATTTTAAATGTTGTGGTTCAAAGGGCACTAGCAAGAAAGTGAAAGGACAATCCCTGTAAGGAGAGAAAATGGTTGTAAATCATGTATCTGATAAGGAACTTGTATTCAGAATATATGGAACACTCTTACAATTCAACAGTAAAGATAAATACACAAATTTAAAATTGGGCAAAGGATTTGAATAAGCATTTTTCCAAAAAAGATAGAGGAGTGGCCAGTAAGCATGTGAAAAGAGATTCAGCGTCACTCGTCATTTGGTAAATACATAGCAAAAGTACAGTGAGACATACTTCACAGCCACTCACATGGCTATAATAAAAAGATGGGTAATAACATTAAGTGTTGGAGAGTATGTGGAGAAATTGGAACCCTCATTCATTGCTAGTGGGAATGGAAAATGGTGCCACCAATTTGGAAAACAGTCTGGGAGTTCTTAAAAAGTTAAATACAGAGTTACCATGTGACCTAGCAGTTCTAGTGCTAGGTTTATTTCCAAGAGAAATGAAAACATATGTCCACACAAAAACTTGTACACCCATGTCCATATCAGCAACATGCTTTAACTACCAAAACTGTAAACAGTCCAAATGCCCATCATCTGATGGATTAATAAAACATGATATATCCATACAATCAAATATTATTTATCCAAAAAGGAATGAAGTACTGATCTATGCTACAACATAGATGTACCTCTAAAACATTATGCTAAGAAGCTGGACACAAAAGGTCACATATTTTATAATTCCATTCATATGAAATGTCCAGAATCAGCAAATTTATAGATACAGAGAATAGATTAGTGGTTCCCTCAGGCTGGGATGGGGAGTAGGGTATGACTTAATGGATATGAGGTTTCTTTTAGGGTGTTAGAAATATTCTGTAATCAGATTGTAGTGTTTGCACAATTCTGTGAATATACTGAAACCATTGAATTATAAATCTCAGTGAATTTTCTGGTATGTGAAAGATATTTTTAAAAAATACATCTTGGAAGTTGCACATTTCCACTATATCCTATCAACTGTAACTTAGTTACAGTGTTATACGTACTTGCTGTACATGTGGGAACAGTATTCTACATTTCTGGGCAGCCACGTGCCCAGCTAATATAAGGGGCTTATTACCGAGGACAAGGAGTGAGTGAAATATTGGATATCTAGTAATTTCTGCCACTTTCTAATTAGAGTTGAATTGTAACAGAGAAACTGCTACAAATTCTTGTCATTAAGTCAACAGTCATTCTTGATGAAAAACTTTCTATTAGCCTGAAATAATAACGTGGTTTTTTAAAAAGATTAAATACAAAGTGAAGTCTGAGAAAATAGAATTGCCCTTATTCTTTATGGCAAAATATAAGACCAAAAAAAGAGGAAAATACCTTTAATTTCATCTGATAGCTCAATGTGTCAATTTGTGGGAACTTAATAGTTAAATGACTGTGTCAAATAATCAACAGTGATGTTTTTATTGATACCAGCTGGGTGTGTGACCTTGGTCTGGTAAGAAAACAAGAAAAGTTCTTGCCACCCACAAATGTCACAGAAATACAATGTATATGCATAAAATGCTAAAAACACAGGATACATTTTAATTACTACAAAATTCAAAAAAACAAAACCAAAAAGCAAACAATAAATGCTATGCAAGTTTAATAGCCTGAGAAAATCCTGTAATGGGAGGTATCTGAGGACAATAATAGTAATCACACTTTTGGAGAGCTTACTATGTGGCTAATGCTTCGTAGCACCTGATAAGTTTTATCTTGCCCCGCTCTCACAATAGGTGCAAGAACGGAGTCCGCCAGTGGGTGACATCTCCCTAGGGGCCTGTACACTTAATTGCCTCATTATGCTCTGAACCTGGGCTGCACAATAGGGTGCCCAAGGAAATTTCAGGACAGGCAGGTTTCTGGACTTCACTGAGAGATTCTGTTTCAGTGGTCTGGTGTATGCCTTTCCCCTCCCGGCCACTGCAGTTTTGACAGGTCCCCAGAAGATTACAAGGCCTGTGTGGCCCAGGGTCAGAACTAGTGTTTTCCTCAGGACTGCAGATTCCTCCCCTGACACACAGGGATGATCAGCCCCTGAAGGTAGGCAGGACTAGAAACCACAGATGCACTCTCAATTTAGAAGTGGTTAGAACTGGACAGAAGCTAAGCTCAAGTAACGCTGTTGTCTATTGTTCCCACCCCCATCCATCCATGAGGCTTTTCTCTGTTCCACAAGATGCATCTTAGCTGTCATAAGATGCCATTGCCTGGAAAAGGACTTGTCCTGTTGAAGTGCATGAATGTCAAGATGCAGGTGTATGCCCATCATCGGAGGATCATTCTGTTGTTCAGTATTTGGAGTAGGGGACGGTAATAGGCGACTAAAATTATTCATTGTGCCTGCCCAGGGGTACAACACTCATTTTCCTTTGTATTCTTGGTGTCTGTGCCGCTTTTTTTGTGTGTGTACTCTTCTGTGAGTTTTGAGAAGCTCTCAGGTGACTTCACATACGTTTATTTGATTGATACCTATGCCTGATCCTTCCTGTCCTGTCCTTCTCTTTCTTATAAATACTTCCGCCATTAGGCTAAAAACAGTTTCTTTTCTTCCTAGAGCTTTCTTTTCCACAGATTTCAAAATTATTACCTGTGCTTTATTACTAAAGCACATAAAATAACCATATCCTTCCTAACCCCTTTATATTTTCTGTCTCATGATTAGTTACTAATTAGTTAATTCTTTTAGGATTTTCCTCCCCTTCTATTACTTCCTTTTTGGAACACCTTAAATGCTTTTTCATTGCAGACAACATTTTAATTTCATGGTTTCATGATTGTTCTTTAACTGTCTTAGAGCAATTTGCTATGACATCGTCTCTTTTTCCTCCTTTACCTCCCCACTCCCCATATCCTTTCTTTACTTACCATCTCATTTGGATTGTAGTTCTTTGGGACAAAGAAATATTTTTAAAAATTTGTTAATGTTTATTTTTGAGAGAGAGAGAGAGAAAGAGACAGAGTATGAGCAGGGAAGGGGCAGAAAGAGGGAGTCACAGAATCCGAAGCAGGCTCCAGGCTCTGAGCTGTCAGCACAGAGCCTGACATGGGGCTTGAACTCACAAACCGCAAGATTATGACTTGAGCCGAAGTCCGATGCTTAACCAACTGAGCCACCCAGGCTCCCCTGGGACAAAGAAATATTATCATAGTGCCATATTCTCTTCTCATAGTAAATATTGCTTGTTTGGAAAAAACACCTAAGACTACATATACTGGTAGTGTTTTTAGTCTGTCTAAGCTACCTTGGCAAATTCGAGTTTGTATTTATGAAGAGGACTTAGAAGGAATAGCCTCTGTAACAAAACTTTTGTGATCACTATAATCAGAGGAGTCTTTGCTGGTGTTGAAGGTCATGCATATAGGTGTTTTAGTTAACGTAGACTAACTACTGAAACAAAAAAGGAAAACTACAACATATCACTGCCATAACATCCTGGTCAAGGTGTACTTCTCCTACCCCAGCAGTGTGTGGTGAGGGCATAGGCAGGGGGTTCATTCCACGGTGGAACGATTCAGAAGCCCAGACCGCTAGCAGCCGTGCTATCTTCAGCTTGGTCCAAGGTCTTCCTGGTGATCAGTATTCAGCCCTTGCCCAAGAAAAGAGCACAGAGGATGGTTTGTGGGCATTTTTCATGGGTAAGGACAGAAAGTGGAAAATGTCATTTCTGCTCACACAGTGACATGGCACCCCTTAACTGCAAGAGGAGTCAGAAGAGGAAATCTATCTGGTATTCAGCCCCTGCTGTTGAAGGTATTTTTTTTTAATGGAGTGGGGAGGGGGGGTTGGAGGAAGGTGGTAAGGTACAGACTTCCAGTTATAAGAAAAATAAGTAGTAGGGATGTCGTGTACGACGTGATGACTATAGCTGACACTGCGGTGGGATGTACTCGGAAGTCGTTAACACAGGAAGAAATGTTTTTTCTTTTTATTGCATCTACATGAGATGATGGATGTTAATAGTCATTTCACAATTTATGTAAATCAAACCATCAGTCTGTATACCTTAAACTTCTATAATGATATATTGTCAGTTTTTCAATAAAACTAAAAAAAGAGTAAGTTGTAAGAGAAATGCAGTGGTTTGAGTGTATGATGGACTCCGTAGGGTTCCTGTCTACGTGAAAAGGATAAGGTCAAGTAAACACATAATTAAAATTAAACAACACTATTTACTAACAATGAGGAGGTAAAGTGCAGTGTTGTCTCTTGACCAGCTGTTCTTTTAACATTAGTAACATAAAACAATGCACTACTGTTAAATTAGGTTTGTAGTAGTAAGCAGTAACAGATACCATAAAACTTATTAATTTACCCATTGTTGATAGATGAAGCTACAACATAAGGAGCAGTTTATATCATAACAGATAAAAACAATGCCAAGTTCAGTAAATCGGATTCTCATTACACGTGTATTAATAAATCAGATTATTTCAATGGGGCCTCATTAATCAGTCAACAAATACATGAGTATCCACCACAGTTACAATTTTCCTCATGTGCTGAGAAGAGACCAAGCTAAATGGAGATAAAGGCATAGTTTAAAAAGAAAGATAATCGGCAATATTAGATTATATATTTGCTGCAAATTGTAAAGTCGAGCATTCTGGGAGTTGAAAGGATTAAAAGTGCATGCCTTCTGTGGAGATACAGCCCCAAATTGTTGACCAAATGTGTTACTCTGGTGTGAGATGCCAACACGAAGAAAAAGAGAGACAATGGTGGAAAATAAAAAAACACTTTAATATACTAGCTGCCAAAATCACAGCACAACTTAGAGAATTGTGTAAAATTACACATTTGTGCTTTGTGACCTGAGAATAGCAAAACACCAATGTGGGTATGTGTCTGTGTTGTTCTCTGGATTCAGCCCAACTTTAATAGAAAACTCATCAGCAGTAAATTGACAGATTTAATATTAAAACATTATAAATTGTCATCCAAATACATCGTACTTCATATTTAAAAATAAAAAAGCATTTAATAGAGATTTGGATTCTACTGTGACAGACATACGACTGTTTGAAGTGATTGAGACGTATCCTAAGTAATTCATATATAAAGGCACTATAGTTATACACTGATTCAGTATATTCAAATGTAATCAATTTAATTACATTTTAAACAATGCTAGAATAGGTACAAGCAGCATAAAAACATAAGACTCAATGTCTATGGGAAAATATTCTAATTTGTTTAAGGTTTATTTTTGAGAGCAAGAGAGACAGAATGTGAGTGGGGGGAGGGCAGGGAGAGAGGGAGACACAGAATCCGAAGCAGGCTCCAGGCTCTGAGCTGTCAGCAGAGCCTGACGCAGGTCTCAGACCCATGAACCATGAGATCATGACTTGAGCAAAAGTCGGACACTTAACCGACTGAGCCACTGAGGCGCCCCGTGGGGGAAAATACTCTAAATAAATGTAAACATTATTATATCTGAATATTTAAAAAGCAAAACAGAGCCATGGGGCAAGGAGTCTGGGCCACTCCATGGCATTGCTGTGGATGCTAGTAAGACCAGGTAGTTTAGAGAGGATCTTGTCTATCAGTCTTTATAGTCCTGAGTTATCTTTGTTCTTAGTCCTTATAACTGTGGTTCTCAAAATTGACAAAATGTATAGACCAATTTCAAAAGGAAAAAAATGCCTATAATTCCTATATTGTTAAATTATTTTTATTTTGCCATTTAAATATACATAAACATTAAAATGTCAGTCTCAGTTCCTCCTGCTTTGAGCCTTAAAAGAAATTTACAAATTCAGCATAGAATATTAACAAATTTACAAAATTACTCCAATTTAAATGAAAAATATTAGGATTCATATCGGGAATACCTTCATGAAGGCGGCATTTGAGCTGTTCTTTCAAGAATGAGTATGATGACTAGTGAGTAAATGAGGATTGGGCGATAAGGCTCAGGCCACGCAAAGAAAGTGAGGGGGCCCAGGTGATGAGACTGCACCGTCCGTGTGGCACAGAGAACAGGTCCTTTGGGCTCTAGTGTATGGTGTGGGGATATAGGTCTTCTTTTCTGATCTCCAAATTCTGATGATCTCCAATCATGAGAACCTTGAGTATTGAGCCAAGGAATTCAGGCCACATTCTGTATGAATGAGGACCACTAAAGGCAGATGTAAGTAGAAGAATCAGTCCAATGAGCCATGGTGTATTCGTGGAAGTTTTATCTGCAGCAATATTTAAATAAATTGAAAGAGTGAAAAACAGGTGATTGAGAACCCAGCCAAGAGTTCAACTCCATGAGAGCAAGTATTTGGCTCAATACTGTATGTATCTCCAGGTTCTAGAACATAGCTGGTCCTCAGTACGTGTTTGTTGGATAAATGTAGGATGGTTGAATGAATAGCAGGGGGACATCCAGGTAGAAGAGTGTAGAAGACAAAGCCTGGACAAAGCACTGCATACAGGTTGGTAACTGAGAGCATGCATTTGTGACTTGTCCATAATAATTGAATCCCTGCAGGGTGTGTAAGATTGTGAAGGAGAGAGAAATGGTGAACAGGTTAGGGGTAGAACCTTGATTAACTCCTACAGTTACAGCTAATGTGTAAAAAGGAGGGGGTGGGGAACCATGAAGGTAACAAGGAGAGATCAGAAAGGTACATCAGAAGGTTATAAAGGCCCACCAGGCAAAGGAGGAGAATTTGTACATATCCAGTTTATAAGTACTTATTTATAATTTTTAATTTGATTTTTTAGGCAGACTTTGAAGGATTCATGGATTCTAGTTTTCCTAGAATTCCTAAAATAATTCTTAATCTAATATTTCCTAAATTATTCTTAAAATAATTTAAACAGGTGTGTAAGATTGTTTAAAATAATTTAAACAGGTGTGTAAGATTAATGATCAAGGTCCAACCAGGCAAGTTACGCATATCCCAGAAGCGTGCTAGATGTGGGGAAGTTTCAGGATGGCATTAACATATTTTGGAATTTAACACACATTGCTTTAAGACTTCTTGTTGCTACATCTGTGAGCTAAATATATGTTTTAGCATGTTATATATAGTAGTTAAGCAACAGGATAATTATATCACCAAAATGTTTACTTTATGAATTCATTTAATGTAGTGCCTCTATTAGTGGCCTACCCTAGGACATTGTAAGTGATTATATTAAGTTTTATTTCTAGACAATTTTTGTGAAATTTATTTTGCCTAAAGCAGCCACATGGCTCAGTTGTTAAAAAAAATACAAAAGACATAAGCTCAAAAACAGGCCCTGGTTTCTTACTACTTTATAGCTTCGAAAATCATTCTGAATTCTCTTGACAGAGTGTTTACTACATCAGCTAGCAGTAGGATTTAACATCAAATTTTCAATTTGATTAACTTGACTGCAATTGTTTCTTGGCTGCTTCTTTAGAGCCCACTGTGGAATAAAATTAAAAGTTTTATGATATAGCAGTTTTAGTTGCAGAAAACGACATTTTTCTTTTTTCCCTGAGCGGTGGTGTGTTTTCTCTCTGAGTTTTCCTGCATACACCCTTGGGTTCTGGTTTCTCCTGTCTCCAATCCAGCTTTTATAGTATTTGCCAGATTAAGTTTCCTAAAGCAGAGCTTTGGCCATTCTCTTATCCCAAACCCTTCTTTGATTCCCCGTTGCCTACCTTCTTTCTGAGTCCAGCTCATCCATGAAGGAAGGACCAGCCCAAATGCTATATATTCCTCTTGACATTTTCTTGATCTTCTCTGCTAAAGTCCCTGTCTCCACTCCAGATTTCTCATTTCTCTTGCATAGCACTCAGCATGTTCTACCTTACATAAGATTACATGTGATTACATCTCACCAAGAGAATGTCAGCTTCTTGAATGCAGGGACCAAGCTGCCTCTACATTTGTGCCCACTCCTCCATTGCTTTGTGCAGGAAAGATCCCCCATAAATGTTTGACAGTCATCTGATTGTATACATTAAATATGTGCAGTTCTTCGTCTATTAGGTGTTCCTTAAGCTGTTTTTAGAAAAAGCTAAGCAAATAAGCAGAGATGTGTTTGTTGGGTAAATAAATGAAAAATATCTTAAAATGATAACCGTGCAAAACTCCTTTCTCATATACAGTAGTCCTGATTCTCTTACCCTTTACTTTTTCCGTTTCCCATAGCACCTTTCACTTTTTAATGAACTCATAATTTCATTATTCATTTTTGTTGCTGATACTGCCTTTCATGGATTGTAAGCATCCTGGGCGGCAGTGATCTCTCTTTTGTTCATGGATGTTTCCCAGGTGCTGGGAACAGGTTGAGTGAATGAGTGAAACTTGGAGCTGAGGGTCAGTTTCTCCCTGTTTTTTGGATTATTCTCAGTTTTCAAGGTAAAAGTCTGTGTGGTGTTGAAAGAACAGGGAGAGAGGTAGAGGGACCCCAAAGTCAGTCTCTGCTACAAAGCGATAGGCAAGTTTCCTGACTTGCTCTGAAGGTCATTTCCTCACCTGTAAGGGGATAACACAACCTAATAAATTAGAATGTTTATATAGGGATTAAATTCTAGGGAGAAAAATTACAGTAAACAAAATTAATAGCTGATGTTTCCTGACCACTCCTAACATAATGGGACAGATTTGGTGCTACACATTTTCCATGTCTGTCACTGTGTATCTTCACCACTGTGAAGCAGGAAGGTTTCTACCCAAGACCACACAGTGAGGGGCAGAGGTGTGACTAGACCAGATCTGTTGGGCTTCAGGGCCTGTACTTGTAATGCCTGCCTGAAGTCTGTGTGCCCTTCCCACCTGCCTGCCTCTTGGTGGGGAGCCCCAAGGGTGGCTATATGATTGCTTCTTCGTAGCAGCGGTTCCAGATGTTTCTTTCCTGCCCTAACATGCTTGAGGGAGACACAAAGGGCTCATAAGTACCAGCAGCCTCTTCGGGAGGTGTCTTTATGAACCCAAAGTGAGAGAGGGGCAGGGGAATCTGGTTTGGAAAAGTTCCCCCTGGTAAATTGGACCTTCTCATTCCTATGAGGGTACCTCCGCTTCCAGATCCATTTCTTTTTCTCCCACCTCCCCATTTGTATCTCCTGCAACAACAATAAAGTATTCTTGCATGAAGACTTTTTTAAAGATTGTGGCCTTACTGGATTGGAAACAAATTTGATGGCTTATGATTGTGATAACCAAATTGATCATTACAGCCTCTTCTACCTTTTTTTAATTGTAAGAATAGTGAAACTTTTAAGAATTTTTAAGTGAACTATAAATTCCATTTCAGAACACAATTAAATCACTAACTCTTTTGATTATTACAATATAATAAACATCAGAAATAAGAAAGGCTAATTATTTTCTGTATAAAGAAATTAGTCTTTTCAGGTATTATCTGAACATTTAAGATTACTAACCCAGGATTCCTGAGGTAGATCATTTCAGCATCTAAAAAAATGTCTTTTAAGTTTCAGGGGATGGATTTCTCTTTTGAAATAACTTGTCATTGGTTCAAATGCTAAAAATGTACCTCAGAAAATATCAAAATGAAAAACAATTTCATTTGCATGGTATAAAGTTTCATTATTTTTAATTGATTGGGACGTTTGGTAGGGGGCCAGAGAGAAATGGCAAACACAAACACACAAAATTTAAAAGGAGATACTTGCATTTAATTTCAAGTACTGTTTCACCAGAGAGATAGGTTTATTATGAATTCTGGTAGTTGTATTTTAACGATTAAGAGCATAAGCTTTAGAATCAGTCTGACATAGCCCTGAGTCCTCATTTTTCTGCTTAGTAAGTCTGTGAACTTAGACATATCACTTAACATTCTGAATCTTGATTTTTCCTACCTGTAGAGAGGGAAGAATATCTACTCCATAATACTATTGTATTACATGAAATAATATGTGCAAAGCATCTAAGTGCCTGACAACTTTGTTGGCACCTACTAAATGTTTTATTATCCTTGAGTACGATCATTGAGATAAAATGAGGTTTTGAAAATGTCTTTGCAGATCAGTGGGAAACATTTTTATGGAATCCTGTGTATAATTGTTGCCTTGTGGAATGCCTTCTTATTGCAAATTCAGAAGGGAGCTTGTGTCATTTTGACAGGGATGAACTGTCGACTTCTGCAATAGTTCAGTTCTAACCAATGAAAATTTCACCGCAGAGTATGGGGCAAGCAGATGCTAATCCTAAGTTTCTTATATAAAATTATCTTTTCTAGGAGAATGCATAGAAGGGCTGCGGGAAAACGACTACCTTCTGATTCATTCGTGCCGCCAGTGGACGACTGTCACTGCCCACAGCCTGGAGGAGGGGCACTACGTCATTGGGCCAAAGATAGAGATCCCGGTACATTATGCAGGTAAAACTTCTCTCGGAGGGGGGCAAGGAAAGGCAGACGAAGGGGACTTGAATACGCTAACTTCTTCCTCCACAGCGAGAAAACAGGACATGTCTATAAACTAGAATATCAAACACGTTTTGTGGTTATTTTAGCTATCAGTGAAGGCTCAGTGTCATTCTGTCATGGTACTTCTAATCAACACCTGTAGTTACATGTGGATTTTTATCAGATTATTTATAAAAGGAAAATTTTACAAACACAGAGAATGTGTCTGTGGTCTTGTGGTGGCAGTCAGTATGTCCAGACAGCCTCTGAGCGCCAGTGTCTCTGAGTAACCCTGGGTACACCTTAAATGTTGCTCTTGTGACTGGCTTTATAAGATGCTGTTCCACATATGAGCGTTGTGGTCTGGCTTTACAAATGTTGGGTTGGAAGTCCCGATACCTGGACATGTCCCTCTGTGCGGTGTGGCATTTAGAATACCAGCAGCTGAGATAACCTCCATGCTTTCATTAAATCAGTGTGAGGGCTGCCTTTTTGCCTCACTTTGAACACGATTTGGTTCAACAATGCCATTTAGCTTTTGTGGAGTATGTTGTATGTGCCAGTACTGTCTAGGAGTTTAGGATACATCTGGTGGCTTGAATACATTTTCAGTAGTGCTGGCTTATAACTGCAGTACAAAAAAGCCTAACATGTTATCCTATACTTGTATCCGCCACTTATAGTTCATTATACAAAGGATCCTTAATTTTTTTTCCCTCTGTAATTGTTCAGTTTTTCAAATTTTGTAGAATAATTTAATCAATTACTTATAAATTGTGCCGCCCTAGACTGCCTTTTTGTTTTTGAGGGAAACCTCTACAAGTGCCCAGAGAGTTGCCTATCAGGAAAAGGGACCTTGCTACAGTCCCACTGTCTAGAATGGCAGCAAATGGTCAGTGTTCAATATTTATTGAGTAAATGAATAGTATGGCCTCCTTTTTTATTCCTAGGAATCTTCAATTGCCAGTATGACCTCGGGATTACTCAGCTTCTCAAATACTCTTATTTTTAAAGAATTATAAGAAAGAATTTCTCTGGCCTGAAACTTTGTCCCCTAGAACTTTATTTCCTGACCATAACAGTAACCTTCATGGAAAAAGGAGGAACGTATAGCAGCAGAACATACTACAACTGTGAGATTGGGAGCCAGGCCAAAGGGACCATGCCTCCAGCCTGCCCACTCTCTCCTGCCAAGGGTCCCACGACAGGTGAGATCTGTGCTATTTCTAGGAAGTCCGAGATCCATGCAATTTCTAGGAAGCCCAAACTCCTGGTCTTTTGTGGAAAACTGAAAAGGAAGGCATAAGATTGTGCTTCTTTTTTTTTTTTTAATTTTTTTTAATGTTTTTTTATTATTTTTGAGACAGAGAGACAGAGCATGAGAGGGGGAGGGGCAGAGAGACAGGGAGACACAGAATCTGAAGCAGGCTCCAGGCTCTGAGCAGTCAGCACAGAGCCCAACGCGGGGCTCGAACCCATGAACATGAGATCATGACCTGAGCTGAAGTCGGAGGCTTAACCGACTGAGCCACCCAGGCGCCCCAAGACTGTGCTTCTTTACATATACAGTTTGATCTAATGTGCGTGTTTTTCTCGTCGTAGATTGAGTTTTAGTCTTTCCCCTGACCCTACTGTGAAGAGCCCGTCAAAGCAGTCTTCCCCCAAGGAATGCTTGTATTTGGTCCTTGACTCAAATCTCCTTAGAGACTCTGAACTGCCACCAGACTCCTTGGCTTGTTTCTCCAAGCCCTCAGGGGCTGGGTCTAATCTGCTTCTCCAGACTTCTCTCGGGGGGGGGGGGGGGCAAGGAAAGGCAGACGAAGGGGACTTGAATACGCTGAATCCTTCATCTAGCTAGATTAGTCCCCTCACTGTTTCCTGGACATACTGAAGAGTGAACCTTCCATCTAGCTAGATTAGTCCCCTCACTGTTTCCTGGACATACTGGGAACTTTTCCATTTATACCATTACCCGGCCAGACTTGGCCTTCCTCAGCCTTGCTCTTCTCAGAGCCTGTCCGTGCATCAGGAGGGCGTGGGCATCCCTACTGTCCCTGTATGGTCTCCACGTTTCTTGTGTATCATATTCATTGGGCTCATGCCCCTCATCTTTTCCTAGATCCACACATATCTTTACTCACCAGTTGAGACTATACATTCCTCAACAAGTGAGACCAATTCTTTTTTTAAATTTTTAAAAACATTTTAATTCCAGCATAGTTAATATACAGTGTTATATTAGTTTCAGGTGTACAGTATAATGATTCAACAATTCCATATATTACTCAGTGCTCGTCAAGATAAGTGTAGTCTTAATTCCCTTCACCTATTTTACCCATTATTCCCACCCACCTCCCCTTTCGTAACCATCTGTTTATTCTCTATAGTTAAGGCAGTGAACCCAATTATTTTTTTTTCTTGTTTATTTATTTATTTTGAGAGAAAGAGAGAGTGTGAGCAGGGGAGGGGCAGAGAGGGAGAGAGAGGATCCCAAGCAGGTTCCTCACTGTCAGCACAGAGCCCAAAGTAGGGCTTAAACTCACAAACCGCCAGATCATGACCTGAGCGGAAATCAAGAGTTGGATGTTTAACTGACTAAGCCACCCAGGCGCCCCAAGACAGTGAAACCAATTCTAAAAATCCTTTGTGAGTCCTTTGGATCCATACATAAAAGGTACAATTCTTTATGGCTATAGATGCTTGATCTGGGGATCTCATACTTGGCTACACATTGGAATCACCTAGAGAGCTTTAAAAATGACCAGGGCCCAGTCCCATCTCTGGAGGTCCTGCTTCAGTTGGTTGTGAGTGTGGGTTGGGAATCAGGATTTTGAATTGTGTGGTTAAATTATGCAGCCAAGGTTGGGACCCATTGTTCTGGGATGGGCATTCACGGTGTCAGAAGAAAAGATTTCCCCAAGTATTTGTAAATGTTTTACTGTTGTGAACATTTTTTAAAAATTAACAGCCATTGGGAAGAAAGATATGGTATGTTCAACAGCTCATTCTTTGTCGGTAATACGAAGATGATAGTATACTTAACTGGGAAACCGGGCACCAGAGGGAAGGTGGGTAGGTGATGGATGAGATAGGTGATGGGAATTAAGGAGTGCACTTGTCGTGATGAGCACAGGGTGATGTTGAATCACTCTATTGTACACATGAAACTAGTATAACATTGTGTGATAACTGTACTGGAATTAAGATAAAAACATAATTAAAAAGAAAATGATACTTTTTTAAATGAAAATTTGAGGTGCCAAGGCTAAAAGGAAACACGGACTCTAAGATCATACCACTTTACATGAAAAGAAAGAAAATACATTAAAGGAAAAAAACCTTGAAATAGTTCAGGCTGAATTAGTTCAGGCTGCTATAACAAATACCACAGATGGAGTCAAGTGTAAAGAGTTCAGTTCTCCCAGTTCTGGAGGCAGGAAAGATCCAGTGTCTGGTGAGGGTCACTTCCTGGTTTGTAGATGGTAGTCTTCTCGCAGTGTCCTCTCTTGGCAGAATGAAAATTCCACCATCTCTCTCCTGCCTCTTCTGATAAGGGAACTCTTCCTATTCATGGTGATTACTAGGACATTTGAAAGGAGGAGTAGTCCTTCTCTAAATCACCCCACCCCCATCCTTGTGCAGCTGTTGATTTCTCTCTGATTTGGTTTTTACCATGAAGGTGACAAAATGGCACATTTCTAATTTAACTCCAGTGTTTCTCCTCCTCCTCCTCCTCCTCCTCCTCCTCCTCCTCCTCCTCCTCCTCTTCTCCTCCTCCTCCTCTTCTCCTCCTCCTCCTCTTCTCCTCCTCCTCCTCCTCCTCCTCCTTCTTCCTCCTCTTCCTCTTCTTCCTCTTCTTCTTTTTTTTTTTTTTTTTTTGAGAGAAGGAGAGAAGAAGAGCATGATCAGGGCAGATGGAGGTAGGGAGGCAGAGAGAGAATCTTAAGCAGGTTGTATGCCCAGTGCAGAGCCTGACATAGGGCTCAATTGCACAACTCTGGGATCATGACCTGAGCCAAAATCTGGAGTTGGATGCTTAACCAACTGAGCCACCCAGGCACCCCCACTGTTACTTCCTCTACTTGTTAGTTGTCTTTCTCCCATTTATTTATTTACTTACTTACCTATTATGGAATTATGGATTCTTACTTCATTCAGTGGGTTATAATACATTCCTTATTTATTTTGATGTTCAAATTGTTCTAAATTTAGCCATTTGGGTACAGCTAACCCATGTATCTCTGTGACATGACCCTTCATCTTTTCAAGCATGTGCTTATTTTCTGGCCTATAGAGCAGCCATTCTTTTCAGTCAGTTTGCTCTTCATTCGAGGCCACTGCACTGTCCTGTTCCAGCCATTGCTCCTCACATTGTGTAAATAGTGTCCTTTGGAGTTTTGTAGTGCATGGCCTGGGCAGCTGTATGCAGCTGTATTCACATATATTCTGGAATATAATAAAACGCAGCATTTTAAGGAAATCACAATTCAAAGTGCCTTTCCCATACCCTTCCTCAGAAATTTTTATGAAATTCCTCATGTGAAAAGAAATAATTTCATAAAACTGAGAAACGATAAATATGACTTGAACTCCTCAGAATGGCACTATGATATGGTGGTAAGGAGCGTTGCCTGATTCTGAATTCTAAAATTATTAGATGTGCTTTGGGGGAAAAAAATAAAGACCTCCCTCATTCTGGCAAAATAAGTTCTTGATTTTGGATAAGAAAGAGTTTTCTTGGTATAACAAACAATTGATTCCAAGACAGAGAATGTGTTCAGTCAGCATCACATATTTTGCTAACAACGGAGAAACCACTCAAGAAAAATTGGCATAGTGTTTAGAAAAGTGATTGCTGCTTTCACACAAGTTTTATTCAGAAGGCATCACAAATAAATTGTACCTAAACTTTCTAACTTCTCAGTGCAAAAGGCAAAGATTTCCTAAGGAACATGCAGTGCAGAACTCAGAATTTTTCTGCATTCTCAGACCATGTAAATGACTGCTTGGCACTTGATCAGAGCCTGCTCATTCACCCTGCTTGTGCCTCCAGCCCTTTCACTGCCCTGTCTCCAATATACTAAACCAAAAAACAAATCTATTCACTCCAAAATTTTTAAACCTAGCGCAACTTCATTATAGCCAAGATTTTCTAAAGATGAATGATTTTCACTTCATCATTCACGTTTCTGGTCATCAGATTCCTTTGTCTCTGCAGCTTGGAGTGGTCCATCAGGCAGACGCAAGTTGATTACTGTTGGAGCTCGTTCAAAAGGATTCCTTCTTTATGCTGACCCCCTCTA
Source organism: Cryptoprocta ferox (assembly GCA_028646485.1). NCBI lineage: Eukaryota > Metazoa > Chordata > Mammalia > Carnivora > Eupleridae > Cryptoprocta > Cryptoprocta ferox. The sequence continues at coordinate 48,960,911 of CM053566.1, read as the reverse complement.
GGGCATTAAACCAAATTTAGTACTCACGATTTGACATTTTTTCCCTTAAAACTAATACATGCTTCAGGCTTCACAAAAACCTGGATATGCCATTGCCTCTGGAATTTACCTTCTTACTAAGGCTCTGAGTTTCCACTCTGTAGAAAGGAGATTTACTTAGAAAATGTCACAAGGATTCTTTGTGATCTAACATGTATACATGACTCAACACTGTGCTTGGCACATAATGAGTACTGAATAAATGTTACCTCCTCATTATCACCTGTCTCATGAAAACCGACCCAGCATAGCTGTCTGTGAAGGCAAAGCTTTGAGAAACCAAATGGATCAGCATGTGACGTATCTGTATGTCTCTGGTCTACCAACTTGAGGAGTAGTAGGCTTCTGACAGGGTTCATGAAAATTTAAATCATTTGATGGAATACTTGCTGTCATCATGGATGAACAGATTGCTACTTGAACATAAGCATCAGAGATAAACTGCAGCCACGTTTGGCTTCTATTTTTAAATCCTCCATCCTCCTGCAAATCCGGTGAATCTATAACAAGCAAAAATGATCTCATTACTTCCTTAACTAGCTACAATATGTACAGAAATAAGTGACACCAGAGCACAAGGTTGGTATAAGATTTGCTTATGAAGTCTGCAGGGTTCTTGCTCAGCAAGCACCTGGGTTTCTATCAGCAATGCCTGTTTTGAAAAATGTGGGTGTGCAGTCTGTCTCTCAGGCAAAATTATAGTAATGTGGTATCTACATAACCTTGGAGTGTAATTACTGAACAAAAGGAAATGTTGAAACAAGCTAATTTTATTCTCCTGGGTTGCAAGTTTAATTAGCATGAATCATTTGGTTTATAAAAGTAACGACTAGCATTGAACAACACTTTGTGTACTTTCTGTGTTACAGGAAATAAAGCTTATGTGTTAAAATGGGAATAACCAAACTTTCTTTCAAAATGACCTGTGGACTAATAAGAGTATAAGAAGGAATCCCACCTGGTTTTGCCAGTCATAAATATTAGATTTATTTATACTTAAGAAATAACCACTTTTCATATTTGAATCTTTAAATTTTTTTAAAATATTTTTTTAGAGAGAGAGAGAGAGACAGCATGAGCAGGGGAGGGTCAGAGAGAGAGGGAGATACAGAATCTGAAGCATGCTCCAGGCTCTGAGCTAGCTGTCAGCATAGAGCCTGAGGCGGGGCTCGAACCAACGAACTGTGAGAACCTGAGCCGAAGCCAAATGCTCAACCAACTGAGCCACCCAGACGCCCCCATATTTGAATCTTTAGATCACAGTTAGAAATCACTAAAATTTATTTAGTGCTAATAACCATTTTCTAGACACTTTGTTAACTCAACATTTTACTTTGATTTCTTTATGGAACTGTCACAACAAACCCAGGAGGTGGGTTCTGTTATTATCTGCATTTTTCACAAGTACAAATTGAAGCTCAAAGACGTTATCTTATCACACTTACTAAGTGTGATTTGAACCCAGGGTATGTGGCTCCAGATCATGCTTCCCTCACTACTATTGCCTGGAAAGTGCTAGAAGGCACTGTGCACACACAAGGCATTCTAATCATTGTACAGAAGAGAGATCTATTAGAATTAGCCAGTAAGGGGGTGCCTGGGTGGCTCAGTTAAGCGTCTGACTCTTGATCTCAGCTCTGGTCATGATCTCACAGTTCGTGAGACTGAGCCCCACGTCGGGCTCTGTGTTGACAGTGCAAGCCTGCTTGGGATTCTGTCTTTCCTTCTGTCTCTGCCCTTCCCCGCATGACCCCTGTGCATGTGCGCACACTCCCTCTCAAAATAAATTAATTAACTTAAGAGAGAGAGAGAATCAGCCAGTAAGGTGAAGAATGCCTTTCATTTTCCTCTCCTTTCACACACAGTTCACTAACTGTATTCTGACTCTAGGGGGAAATTAAGTAAATATATATTTATCTTGACCTTTTCCAGATTTATAAGTCATCTGCAAACAGGTTACTTTCCCATCTCTGGATAAATTACCAGGAAGAAGCAAAGGCAGAAGAGCTTTCCAGAGAGTCCCTTGCACTTGGAGAGGACGATGCATGGGACTCTGCAGGGAACAGGAAAGTTGAGGCCTGGGGAAAGCATGTTTTAAATGTGGATAAGGAAATTCTCGGTCTCCAAAAGGTGGGTCTCAGTGAATAAGAGCAAGGCAATTAGATAACAAAAGGGGAGTAAAAATGAGTGGAAGGGAAGAGCAAGCTTGGAGCAATTAGTCTTGTCAAGATGTGTTACAAAGAAGCCGAGAGAGGACATAAAAGCAAAAAGTCTAATACTATTTTTAAGAATAATGAATTACAAAGAATCTTTCTAGGCTAGGAGGAATGAATCAGAAGAGAAAATAGGGGGAGACTATTTAAGTAATGTAGTAGCCTAGTGTCTGGGAAATTGTCATTGCCATTTTTTTTTTCCCTTGAAAGGTGTTTGTTCCCTCTTTACCTCCCCTTCTTTACTTCATGAACTCATCTTTGTAGCTGTTATAACCTAGATTTATAGTCAGAAGTTAGGAGGATGTATCTTCTACACTTTGGCATTTACCCTGACACTTTAACCCAAAGCAAGGATAAAGAAATCATATAAGCATCTGCCTTTGGTAGAAGTATGGCTCAACCATTGTCACCATCCTTTGGTATAGCTTTCTAGTCTTCTCTCTTCTAAATGCTTAAGAACAATAACCCCAAGGAAATTGGAGTATGAGTGATCTTTGTGATGAGATGACATTAGGGAAATATTTTGATTTTGTTAAGGGTGATACTAGTTTTGTGGTTATGAAGAAAATATCTTTGTTTCTTAGAGGTGCATACTGAAATACTTAGGGGGAAATGAGATTATAATTTATAAAATACTTCAGCAAAAACAAACATAAAAATAGATGAATGTAAGACAAGCTGTTAAAGTTGTTAAATTTTGGCGAAGGGTAGATGGGGTGTTCATTATTCTAATTTTCTGTGTTTGGAAATTTTTGTATTACAGAAAAAAAAAAACCTTGATTTACCAGCCAGCAGCAAAGTTAATCGTAATATAAAACTGTTAAGTGGTATTCTTTCCAAACCACTCTGCCTCAATCCTTGAGTCTTATTTATAGTTGTAAGTAATTTCTGTAGGAGTGAAAGCTCACCTTTCACTGGGTGGTTTTGTTCCAGTGTTGAGTGTTTGTGGAAACAACCCAGTGAAAGGTGAACTCGGGAAGAAATGATTCCATTTTCACAGCATGGTAGCACCATCCAGTGAGTCGCTTCCTGAGGGGAAAGGATTGCTCTCAGCACAGGCTAGCTTCCAGGGGGTACCCCAGTTGGTGGTAGTGATTTAAGTAAAAGGGCAAAAGGGATGTGTGTAAGATTTGGGAAGAAAGGAAAAATATTTTATTAGTTTCTTCTTAAGAGCCTTATGGGAGATAGGGAAAGGGGGAATGTGTGAGCAATTCAAGTGGAGAGCTATTTGGTGGCCTACCATGTGGCTTCCCTTGATCTATAAACACTAGTAAAATGACTTTAATAAAACCTGAGAATCCCTCAATTGCTATTTTCACATTTCAGCCTGTTTACTCTCCTTATAAATCATACACTGACTCTACTAGCAGAAAATCTAGGATCAAAAAAAAAAAACAAAAAAAAAAAACCTCAGGCCTACTAGGATGGTGTTTGGGGTTTAAAACTTCTAGACTGCTATTTTCTATGTTTTTTCTACTTGTATGTTGATACTGAATGGAAAGTTGGTAGTTGAATGGGATACCTCCAGTTCAAGTATAACTTAACCTATGAGATAATGCGATTAACATCAGGTGGAAAGTTTGAACAAGTTACCTCAAACCACACTGTTAATGGAGTGTTTATAGCATGGGTGGGATGGACTAGTTTCACTTCATAATTTGATTTCCATGTTGGATTTGTACTTCTAAATGAGTACAGATCTTTTTTTAAAAGGTGACCTTTTGAAAAGTTCCTTTTCAGCTTTTAGGAATTGTTTCGAGGGGTTTTTTCTCTCCTTTGCAGAAAACAGAATTAATAATATTATGTTCCAAAACTGATTGGCGTCCTGGACTTCGTGAAGTCACTCTACTCTGTTGCTTAGAACTGAAATCACTTACCTTTTGGACTCCCTCTCCATGAGATTTTGTGCTCTCCTTTTGTTAAACTGCTTCCCCATCTCTCATCAGGCATACTCAACACAGAAAAACAACGAACCATGTGGACCAGCCCGGCTTTTCTGACATTTAGGGCAAGAGGAGAGATGATTCAGACACATCCATGTGTGTTTTTAGTGAAGTCTACATTAGCAGGGCCTCCAACTTGTTACAACTGGTTTATAGAACATCATGGGGTTTGTCCCCAAGAGTGAGTCAAGACAGTGAGTGAGCGTGAGACAAGCAAAATAAACACAGAGCTTTTATTTTCTAGGTGTTAGGAATCATTGTAGGTAGGGGCACCTGGGTGACTCAGTTGACTGAGCGTCCGACTTCGACTCAGTTCATGATCTCACAGTTCGTGAGTTCGAGCCCCGCGTCAGGCTCCGTGTTGACAGCTCAGAGCCTGGAGCCTGCTTCGGATTCTGTGTCTCCCTCTGTCCCTGCCCCTCCCCCACTCACCATCTGTTTCTGTCTCTCTCAAAAATAAACATAAGAAAATTAAAAATTAAAAAAAAATCATTGTAGGTAAATGACATGCTCTGGGTACATAACCACTTGAAATATTCTGTGAGTTTAATACTCGGTGGCAGTTATTTTTTTCCTTATAGCTCTTCACACCATTTCATCATCTTGGCTTTCTTCTATAAGCTAGTCACCTTGGGTGGGAATTTTGGTCCTCATCCACCTCTTTATCCCTACAGTTAGTGTGTGTTGCATCTTGTGGCTGCTGTCTCTCCAGTCCCTTTCGAAGCTGCTCTCATTTCCCAGCTATCCTCACTGGGTCTTACCTGCTCTGAAGACCCAAGAGTCTCATCTCTTCCTCCAGTCAGTCTTTGGCACTATTGCCAGGTTATTGTTCCTCCATCATGGCTCTGTTGCTTGACCTCTGGCTAGGACTTTGAGAGGCATCCCCGTGTGGGTGCAGACTCTTGTGTAACACAGAGCCTTTCTGAGGCCTGGCGTCCATTGGACTAAGGACACTGCTATCCATTAGATACCACACCGGGTGCCAACTCCCCTGTGCTGTTGTTCCCTCAGCCCCACCTGCCTGGCCTTGCCCCCCTTGCTATTTCTAGTACTTGGAGGGTTTACCCATCAGAATCACCACCCAACTATGAAATCCTGCCTCAAATACCACCTTCCTCAAGAAGCTTTTCCTAATTTTCCACACCGGGTATATAGATAAGGGACCTCCTCTTCCTTCCACTTTGGAATCCCTATAATAATTCGTGCCCAAGAGTGTTTCTGTCTTCAGTAGTTTGTGCCTAAGAGTGTTTTTGTCTTGCCCTCATTCTCCTCTCTGCTGATGGCTTCTTGAGGACAGTCCTGGCTGTCATACCACAAGCTTGAAAATTTCAGGGGCTGAACTAAATATTTTTGACCTAACTGAAATGGATTCATCTTTAAAGGACAGATGTTTTCATCAGGTTGACAGAAGATGCTCCCTTGGAGTATGTTCCCTTGGAGCAGGTGAATAGAACTCTAAGCCCCTACATGGTTATAAGAAGACAGTAAGCAATTGCCCTACTAGAGACAAACGGATGGTGATGGGCTGTTGAGTAAGGGGAGACCCGTGCTGGGAGTGGCCGGTGAGGGCTTTCACGTGAACCTGGGAGAAAAGCGCATTCTGGGAACGTCAGCTTGAACAAAGGTTTGGATTGTGAGCAAGAGTGAAAGTGATTTCAGAGCTTTGTGGGAAGAGGGAAGAGTAGTATTTAGGACACAAGGTTAGAACAGATGGTGAAGGGGTTTGGGTTCTAGGATGAATATTGGGAGTTGTCACCTCTGTGCCTGGGGATGACTCACATAATCTTTGTTTCTAAAAGATTCCAGGAGGCCGCCTTGCCCCACACTCCGCCACCTCCCCGACTGATCCAGAAAGGATGAGGAGGTGAGAGAAAACCAGATAAGGAAGTTGTTGAAATAGACCTGATGAAAGATAATGAAGCCCTGAACGAGGCTGGGGGAAATGCTGATGAGCTAGAAGTTGATACCTAGATGCAGGGAACAAGATAAAAGGAGAAACATAATTCTAAGATTTTTGGGGAGGAGGGGGACCCATTTCTAAGGAAACAGACCTTTTCAATTTTTTGAATTCCCAGGCATTGGCATTTTGTCCTGCGCACTTTTTCTTAATGGTTTTATTTCCATTGTTCTCTTTTTTGCTAAAACACCCTTTTTCCTTAAAATAAGTATTGGCAACAGCAACAAAAAAGTCTTTCAGGTTCTTCCTAAAAATAGAGTAGGAAAATAAAGATTTGGGACCTTCTAGCAGAAGTTTCTTATCATCTCAGGTGCTGGGCCCCCAGATGGGGAAAAATCTCTTCTCCTTTTAGTTCTTTTTTAAAATTTTTTTAAAATTTTTATTTATTTTTTTTAATTCACATCCAAGTTAGTTAGCATATGGTGCAACAATGATTTCAGGAGTAGATTCCTTAATGCCCCTTACCCATTTAGACCACCCCCTCCCACTTATCCTTTTAGTTCTGATACCAGGTGCAGCAGAGATAATTCCACAGAAAAGTACGCTTGAAGTAAGAGATCAGATGGTAGAAAAAAAAAATGTACAGAAACCTCAGCCTCGAAAAGATCGATACCATAAAGATTTAATAGTTTTGCCTACACCCAAAAGGAATTCTCTGTTCTGTGTGTCAAAAGATAGGAAATTTTGATGAATTGAATAAAATAGTCTGGTCATATATTTTCAATACCATAATAAAGAAATTCCTCTGTGGAGGAGAGTATGTGTATTGTAGGCTGACTTGTTAAGATCAAAACCTCTGTTCCGGAATTTATCACAATCCTTAGTACCTCTGTTACCTCTTTAAGAATACAAATGATTGTTTTCTTTCTTTAACATAGACCAGTGGTTCTCAACCAAATTTGAGCAAGCAAGTCGCTCAGCCAAGTTGGGAGTTTGCACCTGCTTCTCCATCTCTGGGACATTTGACGATGTCTAGAGACATGTTTCGTTGTCGCACTGAGGAGGGAAGCCACTGTGATCTGGAGGTGGACACTAAGGATGCCGTAGAACATGGCGCCATTCACAGGACGGCCGCCATAACAAAGCTATCAGCCCAAAATGTCAGTGGTATCTAGGTGGAGAAACCCAGAAATCATTAGTCTTAGTATTATTTTTATTACTGGTAACCACTATCTAAAATTCTCACTGTTTGAACAGAGGTTGTCAGACGTTGTCTAGAAAGCCAGTGTCAGAGTTAATTTCTAAAACATAACACACCGTTACCCAGAGTAAAATAAAAAACAAACAAACATGTTAAATGCCTTGTGACTAGACATTACTTTCTGTACACAGTGCATCAGACCAACAGCAACTACGTGTGTCATGGCAGAAAAATTCAGGGGGCAGCAAAGGAGCGATCCCATCAGTTGCAAAGCTTTGTTTATCCTCCACACTACCCTGGCTCTTTCCTTCTTTTATATTAAAAAAGGGTATATCTGTAAATGCCTGGAGTAAATGGAATTAAAATAACATTGTAAAACCTGATTTTCCTGCTTTAGATTGCAGTATACATCCACATAGCATGTGATTCTTAAAATGCTGTTGAAACTGGGGCGCCTGCATGGCTCAGTTGGTTAAGTGTCCGACTCTTGATTTTGGCTCCGGTCGTGATCTCACAGTTTGTGAGATCTCACAGTTCGTGGGATTTGGGCTCCTCGCTGACAGCACAGAGCCTGCTTGGGATTCATTCTCTCTCTCTCTCTCTCTCTCTCTCTCTGCCTTTCCCCACCTGTATTCACTCATATATGTGCTTTCTCTCTCTGTCAAAATAAATACATAAAACTTAAAAATATATAGAGAGAGTAAATAAATGCTGTTGAAATTAAGAATTTAACATGGTGTATCTGTGTGGGGTCAAGATCTGGGGGCCCCTCTCTCAAACTCTCTAAATGGAAACGTATCACCATTTTTCTTTTATTGCTGTATCTTCCCCCTTCTCAACATTTTAACAGCATTTTCTTTTTACGTTCCGGCAGCACATGGAGAGTTCAGATCTAGGCAGGAGACATTGAAGCCGTGCTGTTGGAGCAGGTCTGTGAAGATTTTCGGATATTGACTGATAACTGAATACCTACTACACGCCGGGTGATGGGTGCAGAGAGAGGAGAAACCGGTGGAAAGGAGGGAGCGCTGTGGCTCTTAGGACCCACAACCGTGAGCGCACAGGGGCACCCACGCCGTGGTTGCTGGGCCAGGGCACCACACATTTAATCATGGAAGCTGTCCCTTTCTCAGTGAAAAACCAAGGCTTTGGGATCTTAGCCAAGGTCCTGTATGCAGTAGGTGAAGTTGAGATTGAAGTTGAGATTCAAACCCAAAGCCATCAGCCTATGAAGCCTGAGCACTCAACCTGCCTCCTGCCACTGTATAGATCACAGATTTCTTCTGAACCTTCTGGATTTGGATTGTGTCTTGTCAGCAGTGACCTCACTCCCGTGATATTATATTTGTGTTTTAGAGATAACTCTTTGGCGGCAAGTGGGGGGGGGGGTGGCCCTTTGTGACTAGTGAATTGCATAAGGAAGGTAGAGCGAATAATACGTTCCATTGTTCTTTGGGACTGCTCCGAAGTCTCCTGGGCAGGCTGGGTGAATCATGAAGTGGTATGAGAAAGCACTTTGATTGAGGCTGTAATTGTTCTTTTTGTGATTTTCTCTTTCCTTTACCTTTAACAAAGCTTCTTGTCAGGCAGCAGACCTACACACTGTTCTTCTCTTCCTCTAGTCTCTTCCTCCTGCTTGTTGAGCAGGAAAAGCTCACAGATCCGAGGGCTTTTTGTTCCTCTCTTCCATTTGAGTACCATGTGGAACTGTCTTTTATGTGTCCCCGAGGCATAAACTGACTGGGGAAAGAGCAGTCCTTTCGTGTGAGCAAAACCCCATGTCTAGATTAATAGGGCAGACAACTCTGGAAACTTGAAGAATAAACTACAGAGTTCCTGGCATATGTAACCTCACTTCACCTCCATCCTGCTCTCTTCCTGAATTCATACATATTCACATGTTGCTATGTAGTGACTGGGTAGTCTTTTCTCTGCAGCAATAGAGGCAAAGCCAAATGATGCATTTTACCTGTTGCTGGAACTATTAAGAAATTATCTTCTCTTTGGGGCGCCTGGGTGGCTCAGTCAGTTGAGCATCTGACTTCACCTCAGGTCATGATCTCACAGTTCATGAGTTGACCCCCGTATCGGGCTCTCTACTGACAACTCAGCCTGGAGCCAGCTTCACATTCTTTGTCTCCCTCTCTGTCTGCCTCTCACCCGCTCACACTCTGTCTCTCTCTCTCTCTCTCTCTCTTTCTCTCTCTCTCTCTCTCTCTCTCTCTGTCTCTCAAAGATCAATAAACATTAAAAAAATTTTAAAAAAGAAAGTCTCTTCTCTTTGATATTATCATTACCCATGTGCATGTTGCTGTTTGGAGGAGCGATACCCACTTGTTGCTGGTGCCCAGTCACCCCTGGACCATTGTCTTCACGCTTGACCAGCCAGACAGTGCCACACTGTGGCTCAGTAGTCACACTAGACCTTGAATGGCACAGGCTCCAAGATGCTGAGGTGGCAGGAGCCACTGTGGATCAGCTCTGCGATTCCTGGCACACTCCCGTTTATCGCTTCTTTCCTTGTGGTAATAACAGCAGTATGGAAGCAGGAATGAGATGAGGGTTCCCACTTTCTCCTCTTTTGTGGCTGTCTTAGTCTTTTGTGGGCTGCTATAACAAAGTACCACACACGTGTGGCTTATAGACAACAGAAATTTATTTCTCACGGTTCTGGAGGCTGAGAAGCCTAAGATCTTTGTGCCAGGTTGTGGCAAAGGCCACCTTCTGAGCTGCAGGTGACAGAGTGCACGCTGTGTCCCCATTTGGCAGAAGGGGCTCGGGAGCTCCATGGGGTCTCTTACAAGAGCACCAGTCCCATTCTTGAGAGTCCCATCTTTATGGCCTCAGCACCTCCCACAGGCCCTACTTTCTAATAGCAGCACATTGGGCTTTAGGATGTCAATGAATTTGCGGGGGACGGGGACACATTTAGTTCATAGCTGTGGCCTGACAACTTGTAACTTTCCCCTCAACTAGAGTACATACTATACCAAAATAACAATGTAAAAATGTGGTTCATTGACCTGGTTCAACTGTTTAGAGGCTATGTGATCTTTTATATAGGGTACCTAAACTCTCTGTGCCCCAATTTCATCATTTATAACATAGGGATTCATTTACTTCCTGTGAGGCCAAAATGAGCGTATATATGTAACTAACAAGTTTCGAAGAGCACCTGGCACATACTGAGTGTCTCTCTCTGAGTGGCTTCTACTACTTTTGCTGTTACTTTGTAGTTGATGTACTTAGACAAAAAGGAAACCAGATTCCAAACACGGGCAAGGAAGAGGAAAATATCTTAGGATTGTCTTGCTAGGAAATCCCAGTAAATCAACTGAGCCAAAGATTATCATTAATAACAGCATTTAGTGGTCAAGTATAAGATTAGGTTATAAAAATCCATCTTATTTCTAATATTCGAGAAATAACCAAGTGGAAAATGTATTTTTTGCAAAGTAGTACAGAACAGCTCCAGAACACATCATCATTTCCATTGTAAGAGATCTTTGCCTGATCTAAATGAAGATTTAAGGTTAAGCCTCAAAATGTTAATACATCCATTATTCAGTAAGACAAGTGATTCTTTGCTGGCATGTGAAAGCATGTTAAATGTTATGTGTAGATTTGTTTTAATATTTGAAATGTCCTTCCTACCTTGACCCAAAGGATCTTATTCATAGATTTCTTCCAAATACCTATTTTTAGATACCCTGATAAGTTTGTGCCATACTTTTAATTCAGCCGTTTATCTGAACATGGTAAGGTATGAGACCATTTCTTCAAATCATTGGCCAGATTTTTTTTTAATTCCATTGAGTATATGTAGACCCTTATAGAAATTAAGGTTACTGGCAATCCACATATGACTACACTGGTGATTATGGCCTTACTCTGGGATGGGCCTATTAAGTCAGTACTGAATCTTAACAAAGTCTATTTGATCATTTTCTCAAAAAGTACATGTAAATTGGATTGAAGAGCCAGACATGTACCACAAATCTATTCACTGTTAGAATCAATTCTAAATGACTGGATCTAACCATTGCCTTTAATGAAATGATTTCCAGTTTGACCGCCTATAAGGGTAGGCAGGATATTTAGCATGATTATGCTATACCTACAGAAAACCTAACTGATGGAAAATATTACTCCCATTTGGCAGCTTTTGAATGGATTGGGTTTCCCAAGTGATTCTTGACTCAGTTTAACTAACTGGTCTGAATGAGTAAGATAGGGAGGTTCCCCAAACTCAAGACAGCTGTGTGAAAAAACCCATATAGTTTAGGATTTGCAGTCTCACCAGTGTTTAGAATTGCTCTTTCCGGGCACCTGGGTGGCTCCATTGGTTGAGGGTCCAACTATTGGTTTCAGCCCAGGTCATGATCTCACGGTTTGTGAGTTCAAGCCCTGCATCTGGCTCTGTGCTGAAAGTGAGGATTCTGCTTGGGACTCTCTCATTCTCCTTCTCTCTGCCCCCCGCCCTCTCTCTCTCTGTCTCTTTCTCTCTCTCTCTCCCTCTCTGTCTTGCATGCATGCTCTCTCTCTCTCAAAATTAATTATTTAAAGTAAATAAATAAATAAAAATAGAATGTTCTTTCAAGTGTGCAGACTCTTGGGTGGCTATGTGGAGCGCCGTGGATTTTAAAGTTGGAGTCAGAAGTCCTAGATTCTAGTGCTTACCTCTGTAATTTACAATACTGATCTGTAACATCAAAAAAGTATCTTTTTCCTTTCTCAGGTCCCAAATTTTACAGAGTGATAATAATATTTATGATATTAAATGTATTGCTTATAAAAGCTTTGCAAGCTATAGTGAACTATACTTTTACAAAGCATTACTTTTTGTAGATCTAGACTCTCCTGGTTTTTCATATACTTAGCACCTTCCTCAGGAAAAGTGGGTGTCTTTTGTGCTTAGAATAAAAGGTACCTGATTTGGAAGCCCTTCTAAATGCCCTCACCTCAAACACCGTTGTTGGGAGGAAGGCTTTCTTCTTTTTGTAAGTCTCATAGCACCTTATTGTAACCACGTCTGACATATACCATGCCTTTTACCTGTATCTACTACTTTATTATAAGCTCTTGAATACAGTAGTTCAGTTTTCTTGGCATTCTTCATCATCCCTGTAGTGTTCCAGGTACATAGTAGATGTTTACATGGTTGAACAAATGAATACGTGAACAAATATTAGATTTACCATTTACAAGTCTTATTTACCATTTACAGTTGTTCTCAAAGGCACATATTTTACAAAAATTTTTATTTTTAGAATCATTCAGGCATTTTCCTTTCGTCTTTAATCCTTCACTTTTCTGTCTTCTCGTATCAGGATATATGATTTATTTGTGTGCATGTATGTATATGTATGTATATATATACTTTTTCAGAGGTACTGCTTAAAACTAGTGCCCAGTTTACTTTTGTTAGAGTTATATTGTTTTGCTTGAATATTAAGAAAGAGTCTAGCATAAGGTGAGTATTATTAGTTCATTTTATTTGGAGGTAGACCATTATCATATGGACATGTGCAAACAAGGGAAATATCACTTGCAGGGGAGGTAGAGAGTTAAGTCATTGATCCAAGAACACATAAACTTGTATTTAGAAAACCAACCTGCAAATTAAAGAAGCACTCTAATTATTGTACAGAGTAAGAAGTAGAGAGGTGTGTAATAACTGAACACTCTGTATAAAATTGGCCAGCTGTCTAGAAAAGATGACCATGTGACCTCCCTTTAACTTCAGCAGAGTGTCATCTTTCTGACATCCACTTGAATGTTTCTTATGCCTTTTTTTTTTAAGTTTATTTATTTATTTTGAGAGAGAGCGAGTGAGAGGAAGGACAGAGAGAGAATCCCACTGGGCTGTCAGGGTAGAGCCCAGTGCCAGCCTCAGTGTCACAAACCGTGAGATCATGACCTGAGCCGAGATCAAGAGTCGAAGGCGCCCCCTTATGTCTTTTAAGATCATGTTTGAAACATTTGATAGGAAATCTGTAGTGTGAACACTGGATTTCATATTTGTCAGTGGAAGCTGTAAGCATTTCATGTATAAAGAACTCAAATGAATCTTATTTCTGTTATTGATTAAAGCAGCTGAAATCACTGGGTTTAAGCAAGTCAGTGTATTGGCAAAATGAAATCCTTGAACACATTCTCCATCAATCATGAACACTGTGCTTTCATAGTTTATTTAGGGTGAATCCCAGTGGTATCATTTTAGGGTTCATTTTTCTAGAAATTCTTGTCTGCAGTTTTATAAGGCCTTGAAGACTAATTTACAAAAGTAATTATAAAAGACTTCCCATAAATGGATACCACTGACAGTAAATCTGATCCACTTTAAAGCAGATGATGGAAAATTACCAGGTTCTTCTATCTCTGAAGGTTGAAAAATAGGACAACACATAGTGACCGACCTTAGCAATCCTATGGAAATACTTATGGGCAGCGAGAACGTATTGTGTGGCACCTGTTCCATTTTGGTGTCATCTTCTGGATGCCTTAGTTTCAGGTGGCTTTTCTTGTAAAGATATATACTCTGAAGACCTGAAAATTCATGTTGTCACTGTTTCTTGTGAGAGTCGTCTTTTCCTGTGGAAAATGTACAGGAAGAGAAAAATATAGGTCTGTTTTTCTTTCTAATCTGACCAAACCAGAAGATGATATAAAGTACTTGTTGCCCGAAGAGAGAAAGCTTAGTTTATGTTTTACACCATTTTCCACTTGTGTCTGTGAGTGAAGGTAGGTGAGGGATATGGGCACCAGTGTGTTTGCTCTTCCCTGAGTTCTGTGAACTCCGGCAGGGAGAATAGGAAGTAATGTGCCCAACAGGAAGTGATCCACTCTCCCCTTCAATTCATGCCACCTCCCCCAAGAACATGTTGCTCTGGGCTTTGAGTTCCACCCAGACTTGTCTGCTGTATCCCAGGGTTCAATTGACCTCATTTATACCTGTCTCTATTCCATGGTGGTAGAAAGAAATGCCCTCTCTGCACAAATGGAACCTTGTTTTACTTAAGTAGGTAAGATGCCCTTTTATTAAAACATGGCCAGAAAGAGTTGAGTTTTGACCTTATAAATAAGAAACAGTGTTATCTTCCAAGTTGATAGAGCAATTTTGCATGTCTCCACCAGCTAGGCTATTTGATGGTTTGGTTTTTCGTTCTCTAATTAAAAGTAAAAATTCAGATGTTTATCTGTTTGTGGAAATGTACCATTCATTAATGCTTTTAAATCTTTGTGCTGTACACAGACTGGGAAGAGTGATTAATACAGGAAGCTTTATCAGACCTGTTCCTTCTAATAACTGCTAGGAAAACTTCTACGGGAGGGAAATTGGCATGGGAGCAGTGAGCGTAGGAGTGAGAAGGAGAGGGGACAGAGCTCTAACCAAAATGAAACTGCTTGGAGGCTGTGTCCTGTACTAAAAACCGGCACAGCACTCGGCTTTCTGCAATAATGACCCATGCCCTGCTTTCTTCTCTGGAAGTCCTTGGGGGCTACCTTTTTAATGTTCTAATTCTGACCTCTTGCCCCATTTCCTGGTAGAGTGAACCCAAGCCAAATCCAGTAGCTGTTCAGCCAACCGGGCCAGTTTAACCAGTATTCCCAGCTTTGTTGACATTGCAACACCACAGTAGAGAGCTCTGTGTGTTAATCTTATTCGTCTTGGTGAGACAGAGGCAGGTGTGGAGGTTTCACAGGGTGGAACTTGCCCCTCTCTGATGACTCACTGGGTGTCACTCTTTGGGTGCATATTATCAGTACCCCCTTGCTAGAAGATGGTTTGCCCACAGAGGTAGAGCTCTTAGGGCTCTACTCCTAAGATTGTATCTTAAATCCCCTGGAAACATTCCAAGTGGGTAATGGCTCGCTATCTTCTAAAAATCAATAGGATTGGGTGTGTCCATTTCCTATGTTTCTCAGAAGTAAGGAACATTTGTTTTGTCAAACGGTAGAGGGCATCACATAGACGACTTGCGTTTTGAATTAGCTGGGAGACTGTACTTCCTTTTGTGTGTATGTTGGTGATTCTCATAACTTAAAGGGTAGTTTAAGTATAAAGATATAATTTGTTTTATCAGTATCTAATCTTATCAATAATAAATATTCTTTGTATCTGCATTATTCTGTGTATATGTGTGTGTGTATGTATGTTTATATATATTTTACATATACTTACGCACACACAGAGGAATGTATGAAAGGATGGTCACCAAGATGTCAATATTGGCCATCTCTAGGTGGTGAGATACCAACTGATTTTAAAAAACAAACCAATCCAAACCTTCCTTTAACCCTATTTCTCTAACACTCCCCCACCAAGCATCTCTACTCCTCATCTCTCATTTACCACATAACTCATTGTGCTCTGGCTTGTGTTCTTACAACTTTATTGAAATGGCTTTTATGAAGGTCCTTAGTGCATCCTACTTTCTACTTACCGGACAGTTTCCAGTCCTTTCATTGCTGGACATTTCTACCACATTGGAGACTATTGTTTGTTTTGCTCCTTGGAATTCCGGACCTCCAGGCTGCTAGGACATCGCCACCCACTCCTGACTCCCCTCCGAGCACTCACTCTCAGTCCCACCCACACCTGGTACTTGGTGTCCCCCATGGTGCCATCCTGGCCGCCTCCTCTCCCTCCCTGACATTTGTCTTTAGGAGCATCTCCATTAACTGGCCCTTCAACCTGCTTTTCTTCCTGTATCCTGTTTGGTAGCACCACCACCCAAGCCAGAAATTTGGTAGTCTGCCCACGACCTCATCCCCCACATCCTGTGATTACAAGTCCACTGATGCTATCTACTCTGCATATCAAGTGTATCCTTAAAAAAAATTCCTGCTGCCCTCATTCAAACCCTCTTCCTTTTTCATTTACAGTGGCCTTTGAACTGCCTCCAGTTTTGTTCCCCCCAAATTTGCTACCCACACAGTAGCCAGAAAGGTCATTGGTATTTAAAACACACAAGGTGCCCCGTGATGTGGTGTAATTAATCAGGAAGAGATTAAATAAGAAGTCTTTATTTGGAATGATACCTGACCCAACACCCACCCCCACAACTGAAGGCTTTGTTTTCAACTGAAAGCTTTGTTTATTAACAGCCATACACTTAACCATTCTGTCATTTTAAAAGACTATATAGGCTTCAAAAATATATATATATTTAGCCTGCAACAAATAACATTGTCAGCAAAGTACCTCTCTCTTTGTTAGTGCTGAAATTGGAAGGAAAGAGTTCCAGATCTGTAACCTGGTAGGGTTCAAAAAAGTTCTCTACAAGGCCAATTTCTAACTATCTATTCTCTAAAGTATGAAAATATTTAAAAAGTGTATATATAAAGTATACATCTATATGCTTAACATACCCATACTTCAAGTAATCTGGATCATTGTCCAATTTCACATTGATGATGTGAAAGCCATTCTACATCTTGTAATGAAGCATATGGCCCTGATATGTGAATATACTTTCAGAATTAGTTTTGCCTTTCACTCATTCTCAGGATGTCTGATGACTTTCAGCTATGCTGGAATATAGTCATCCCTAAAGCTTATTTGTTGGAAAGGCAGTACAATAAAAGTAACATTCAAATGCCTGTGCCAATCTGTCTTCACTGAGAACAGTGGCATAGGCGTACCATTCAGATCCCATGTAGACTAATTGTCCACCTTCTGAAAGCACAGTTACTACATTTTATGTTGAATCTCCAAGCCGATTTTTCTTGGTCGGCTATATTTAAATGAAAGTGCTGAGCAATGCCTTTTGTTTGTGTAATTTCACTGTTATATATTATTGCCGGGGAACTAGGTTTCTCAGGTCCTTGATCAAAATGCAGAGTCTCTTTTGGAAAAGCCACATTCATATTGTGTGTGCATATGTGGGAGAGAGGGAAGGAAGGGGAAGGAGGAGGGGAAGAGGAGAGAAGTATGGGAAAGGAGGAGAAAAAATGACCAGGAATGAGTTAGCAAGGTAACGAGGCTGGGTTGGGAAGGGTCTTTATGGATCCACTTCCATTCATTAAAATGAATTTAATCACTTGGTACTTAGCATCAGGGTCTGGAGAGATTTTATGGTCTTTATATAAAAGGCAATGTTCCTGCAATCTAGAGGTTATCAGTAAGGCAGAGGGAATAATGACTCAGAGTGTAAAAGGAGAATGGTGTTTTTAGTAATTGAGGAAATTCATGGAGAGCTCTCTTTCAATTCTGTGTAGTTTTTTTTTCCCTTGATAGTCCCATGAAAATTACTTGACCAGCTCTGACACATTGCTAACAGATATGGTGATCCATAGGTTCATAGAAGTTTTTCAAGTTTTGAAGTAATAAGTAGCTTAGTATTGATCATTGGTCCTCATTGGCTACAGACATTTCGTAAGCAGTTTTTTCCTGTGGAGGACCAAGCAGTGGTGATAGGAGGAAGATGATGGTAGGCCATGAAAATACCCTGTATGATACTCCAGTGGTTCATACGTGTCAGCATATGTTTGTCCAAACTCAGAGAATGTATGACAGTGAGAGTGAACCTTAATGCAGACTATGGACTTTGGGTGATTATGATGTGTCATTGTAGGTTAACAAATATCCCACTCCGGTGGGGGATGTTGGTAATATGGGAGGCTATGCCTGTGTGCGGGCAGAGGGAATATGGGAACCGTCTATACTTCTCAATTTTACTATGAACTTAAAACTCTTCTAAAAAAATAAAATCTTAAAAAACATAAAAAGTAGCTGTGATCTGTGTGGAGTAGGAGATTAGTGCAGAAGAAAACACCTCAAACATGTCATAGTCTTTGTGGCTTTGCCAGGAATGCCCTTCTTGCTGTCTATCCTTAAGCCCCAATTAATGGCACTTACCATGCAGAACGTTGTCTGGCTCCCCTAAGCAGTTGGTCATCCCTCCGGTAAGTGCGTTCCTTCTTACTGCCACCTACCTTTTACTTCCTATGGTGATTACATTTCATGTGTGTCTTCCTGGCTTGCTCAGGATTAGGACTGGACCCTGTACATCATCCTTGAATCCCCCAAACCTAGGAGAGTGCCCAGCTTGGACATGCTTGATAAAGAAAACAAAACACAACAAAACAAAACAAAATTTGGACTTTGGCATTGAAGACCTTATTGGTAGATTGTTCTACCTGTGTTGGTCTTCTCAGGTAATTTTGAAACGAGATAAAGTGTAAGAAATTTCTCAAAGGAGTATGTTCTCTGTAAATCATTGGAATTTGGGTTATTACTAGATACTATAAAACTATCTTAGGAGAAGAAAAAGTTGTAGTCTAAGTCTTAGATTCAAACCCATAGTCTTAGTTTTAGACAACCATTTGCCTCTGAGTTTATAGTAAGAAAACGCATGCTTTTACCCATATTAGCTGGTATTATATGCGTATCTACTAAGCAGCGTTCTTCTACCAGTCAGACATCAGTATCTGATGTTACTGCTTCTAGTTCAGTGGTATTATATTTTAAATACTGTTTGAAAACAGCAGTTGATCAGTTTCACTTCAATAGAGACTACTTTCTTGGGCTTTGCAGAAAATGAAAGGATTTACATAGATACGTTATAAAAGAGAGGGATACTGCTTTTATTTTGTGTCGGCTTTTTATTATTGTTACTGGTTTTATTTGACATGGGTCCACTTGAAAATGTGAAATGCAACTCTATAAATTAAGAACATTGGCCTTGCTAGGTGGCTATAGGAGTAGGGAAGGTTTAGAGGAGATAAAGATGTTTAAGTAGATTCCTACCTTGCGCTTTCCATGTAACCTAACTAACCTCAATAACCTCACTCTATTTATCTTCTTTTTTCCTTTTTAAAAGTTTAAATAGACCTATTAGTATTCCATGTTTTTTTAAATTCAGGGTGTTGAGTGTGAAGCACATGACTCCAATATGATGATACTTGGTTTCTCAACTTTGCATTTCACCTGTTGACAGTAAAAGCTGTATTACTGAGGACCTGAGTTCCACCCACTGGTTTTTCCAGAATGTTTGTAGGACTTTCTCAACAACTAAAAGCTGCCAACCCAGTTTTGGTATGTAGACCTCCCAGCTAGCTGGAAGCAAAATATAATTTAAATCACTCTTCTTTGTTGCATAACTGCCGGTTGACTCTGGTACTTAGTTTTAGTTAATAGTTTTAACCAAAGTTTATCTCCTACTTATGATGTTGTGGTTGGACTTTCTTATAAAAAATGGGTAGGGAAGATGATTAAAAGCTGCATTGTCACAGCTTTCTAGTCTACCAACCCTTTAGGTTTTTGAATGGATAGATCTCAGTGAACAAGAATGTTTCTGTGTTATATGCAAGTCTCTTCTTAAAAATACATAAAAACATAGTATACTTTAATTTTTTAATTTTTTTTGAGAGGGAGAGAGAGAGAGCGAGCGAGCGAGCAGGGGAGGGATAGTGAGGGAGGGAGACCCAGAATCCAAAGTAGACTCCAGCTCTGAGCTGTCAGCACAGAGCCTGACGTGGGGCTCGAACTCACAAACTGTGAGATCATGACCTGAGCCAAAGTTGGACACTTAACCGACTGAGCCACCCAGGCACCCCAAAACTGTAGTATACTTTAAAGACGTTTTTTGTGAGGTTGAGCCCTGCATCAGGCTCTGTGCTGTCAGTGCCGAGCCTGCTTTGGATCCTCTGTCTCCCTTTCTCTGTCTCTCCATCTCTCTCTCAAAAGTAGATAAACATTAAAAAAAATAAAGACATATCTCTTTCTTGTCCTCTCTTGGAGTGACCCTTGCCATAACTTCATTTATAAATTCATCTGTGCGGCAAATATTTATTGAGGAATCTTTTATGCCAAATACTGTTCTAGTCACTGAAGCACAAGGAAATCCTAAGCTTGCCTGAAATACTATTACAATGTAAGGTGATAAGTAGCACTAGAGAGACAAACACAGGTGTTACAGGACCATCTAGAAAAGGCTCCTAACTAAACTAGAGTAGAATTGGTATAACTACACGGTGATGCTCCTGCTAGGTCACAGGATAGCAAGAGGAGAAGATTATTACAGACAGGGAGAGATAGCAGTATGTTTCAGGGAAACAAATTTTATCATTTGAAACTACTGGAGCCAACAATTTAAAGAAGGAAAAAAGGGGAGATGGAGCTGAATTAGTAAACAGGAGGCTGATCTGAAGGACCATACATGATTTACTAAGACTTTTGCCAACATCAGGAATATTATTTGAAGGGGTTCTGGAAATCTTCCGCCCCCTTTATAAATCCTTCTCTGCCTTACGCTGGAATTCCTCTTTTAACTTTTACTTATGAAATGCAATATATCCATACGTTTAACTCCTACTGAAAAAAAAATTCACTTCTTTTTGCATTATCTTAATGGTGTTGCTTTCCTTCCAAAATGAGCCTGAGGGAATTAGGATTCATGTTGAGAAGAAGACCTTTGGATGGGGGGCTTGGTGGCATGGGTGGTAGAGAGCTCAAAGGCAATTGGAGTATGAAGCAGGGGGAGTCCTGCAATGAGACTTGGGCAGGTTTTGATCAACCTGCCTCCTCATTTACACTTCCCATTTCCCCATCATAATATATAAAGGTCATTTACCTTATATATAATATTTGTGTATAGTACCCATATTTTTTTTTAACTTTATAGTTTATTGTCAGGTTGGTTTCCATATAATACCCAGTGCTCTTCCCCACAAGTGACCTCCACCAAGACCATCACCCCCCATTACCTTTCCCCCTTCCCCTTCCCCCCTCAGTACCCATATTTTTTGAACTAAAAATTGAAACCATGATCTTATAAAAAGAATTTTACATCACTTCCTGTAAGATATTTGGATCCTTAACTACTGGATTTACAGGAAATCTCCATGATGTTTGTACAGTGACTGGAATATTTGAAATCAAGATAGTTTCTGTTTCTTTAGTGTAGCTATGGATGTGGAATGACAGTATTTCGTGATGATGTGAATGGCTCATTTTTTTTTCCAGTTGAATAAACTGAAATATCTGTCATTGCCAGAATGGTAGAACATCAAAGTTAAAACCAACCAAAATGATGTTTATTGGTTCCCAATAAAAATAAAATTAATTTTGTATATGTAAAGGTTCTGTTTGTATTTTGAATTATTATTTTGAACCAACATTCTTCCTGAAAGCTGGGATGTAAAAACAATTTCATCTCATTGCCCTTTGCCTATTTTTAAAAATTACTATAAATGACTTAAGGACACAGATTTTAAGTAGTCTTGGGTTTGAGTTTTTGCTTTACCATTCACTACTCTGTGGTTTCATTAAGTTAATGCTCTGGAAATCAGTTGCCTCTTTAATTTCTTAAAAACTAATATATGTAAAGGGCTTGATGTTTTCTAGTGCTCCTGTATGTGTCTGGCACATGGTATATTTTCAAATTTATAAATTTGATCTGATTATCTTCATCTCCTAGTATACTTACGTTTTTCTGCTTCTGTTAATATTTGCTTTGTGTTTATAAAGTAGTTTTCTTTACATCAATCTTGTGAGCTAAAATGTATTTTACTAACATTAATGTATTCATGAGCTAGAATGTTTGGTAACACTAGCATACCAGACTTTTAAAAATTCAGTAAATATGGGACACCTTGGTGGCTCAGTTAGTTGAGTGTCTGACTTGGGCTCAGGTCATGACCTGACAGTTCAGAGTTCGAGTCCCGTATTGGGCTTGCTGCTGTCATCCTGTCAGCACAGAGCCTGCTTTGGATCCTCTGTCCCTCTCTCTCTTCCCCTACCCCGCCTCTCTCTGCCCCACCCTGCTTGCACTCTCCCCAAAATAAATAAATATATTTTTTTAAAAATCAATAAATATAATCTTGCTTTTAAATTTTGTTCTATCACACATGCTGTTTCTGTGTTGCATGCTCTATGTTGGGAAGGGAAGGCCTGGGATAAATGCTTATGGAAGTGAAATGTTGAAATTAATTCTTTTTGTGGTATCAGAATGATAACCTTGATCAGAGTATACCTTAAAATCAGATTTGGCCAGGGCTTCTCCTTTGGTTATTTCAGAGAGTTTCAGGAAGAATACCTGAGCCTCTTTAAAATGACCCTCCTTTCTACATGTTGATGAATGGAAATCCACCAACTATTAGGCTTTGTCTCTTTTGAAAGTTCAGGATGTTCCAGTGTTCCTAAAGTGGGAATAGGGGCATTGGGTTAGCTCATTAAGCTTTTTCTTACACTTGCACTTGAAAATATGCAAAATTTTCACATCTTTTACTTAAGCCTGATTTGTTAGGAATGAAGACTGAGACCCAGGCTTTCAGTTCCTGAATCAAAAGGGATCTCCCAGCAAGAATTGAAAATCATATTAAATCAAGGAAATTCTAAAACAATTTTATTTATTTCACTTTTACCTGCTACAGATAATACATAGATGATCATTGATAATTCTAACCAAGATAGTTAACTATGCCATTTAAACACCATATTCATTTTATAAAGAAACAGTGGCAGGGCGCTTGGGTGGCTCAGTGGGTAAAGCGTCCATCTTCGGCTCAGGTCATGATCTCACGATTTGTGGGCTTGAGCCCTTCATCAGGCTCTGTGCTGACAGCTCAGAGCCTGGAGCCTGTTTCAGATTCTGTGTCTCCCTCACTCTCTGCCCCTTCCCCATTCACACTCT
>CM053566.1:48886125-48937477 GCA_028646485.1 Cryptoprocta ferox | reverse complement strand
CTGTCTGTCCCTCCCCTGCTTGCCCACACACTCTCTCTCAAAATAAATAAATTTAAAAAAGGAAACATAGGTATACTTTTGTAATAATCATGAGGAAAATTGTGATATATCCAACTTTTCAAGAATATTTCTATTTTGTTAAGACAGGCCCATCAACTTTGATTCAGAAGCAAACCCCTCATATACTTTATTGACAAAGTGGAATATAATTCCAGTTTATCTCCACATTTTAAGCAAGTTTGATACATGAATCTAGATATAGAGGTGTTTAAATTAAATCATTATATATACTTGACATATTTGCCAAAGGATTCTTTGGAAGAGCAATCTTGGCTAAGTCAGTATAAAAGTGATTCAATATAGATACAAACTTGCAGTGTTACAGAGAAGTACACAAATGGGCAAATGTATAATTAGTGATATATTACTATTTTAAAAATGCAATCTCTGCTGATAAATATCTCTTCTCTCATTATAATATACTTTTGATAGTTAAAAATATCTTGAATTTTGCCCTTTTAAAATTGAAACTGGAAGGGTAGATTAAAGTGTAAATAGATGGTGAGGCTATCCCTGTGATATCTTGTGCAGTGTGCTTTATTCCAGGAAGCACTAGCATGGCCATCATTTTATCAAACCATGTAAATTGGTCTCTTTCAGTTTTTATGTTTGTTTCATTTCCCCAGTAATTTTTCTAATCTGTAATTGGTCCTTATTAGCTGATTATGAAAAACCAAGAAAATCACACATTCAGTTTTTCCTTTATTGATGGGCTACATATATTTACCCTGCATATATGTATATTACATATTTCTATTCAACTGAAAGAATATAATTTCAAATATTATTAATAATTTAAAGTATATTACTGTGGATGTTAGAATCATTAACCTACTAAAATTCCTTAAAAGGTTTTTTTTTTTTTTTTTACAAAGGACACGAGTATGTCTTAACTTAGAAAGTGACAGTTTCCAGAGAGATCTTTTTGAGTACCCAAAGGGTAAATGTACCAGAATGGAAAGGAAGTGTGAATAGTGAATACTGATGCCAAGATGAATGAATGAGAGACTGTGTCCTGGAATAGGAATTCTTGGAGCCCCAGCATCTGGTGTGGAAGATACCAAAGATCATAGCTCCTTAGACCAAATATTGAGGATTTGCATAATTATTGTACCTCTGTCTTCTGCCTTTTTCCCCCACTCTTGCCAGACCAGTTGTAGTCATTTCTAATAACTGTTGAAGGTGGCATAAATGGTTAATAAACTTTTATTTTTGTACCATTGCTTGAAAGTATTCCTTTTTTAAGCAGTGCATATAGATGATTACACTTAAAATGGAGATATACACTAATGGAAAGATATGCATTGTACTCAACATCTTAATTACTAACCTACATATCTGCCTTCAAAAGATGGATGAATAGATTCAAAAGAGAGATTCCATTCCATTTTCTACTTATTGATTTCACTACTTGATTTTATGTGAGGTGAACATAGTACATTTTGTAAATTCTACTAGAGAATAAAAACAGCTTATAAATTTTGCTAAATTAATTGACTTAAACAGGATACTGGGAAATTATAAAATAATGGGTGTAAAGTCTTTCACAGAATGTCTTAATTCCATTTCCCATTTGTTGAGGGCAGAGAAAAGTCAAATTTTCAGATACTCTTGCTTGAAAATCATTTTCTGTCTAAACTCAGAACCTAAAGAGAGTTGGCCTGTGTACCCAAATGAATTTGTGGGTAATCATTATTATTAAAGTTCATAAGATCCAGTTGTTCAGAGGTAGTGTTTTATTTATTTTTTATTTTATTTTAGTTTGAAGTAATCTCTATGCCCAGTGTGGGGCTCAAACTCATAACCCCACGATCAAGAATTGCATGCTCTAGTGACTGACCCAGCCAGGTGCCCCCAGAAGGTAGTATTTTAGTTGATTCTTCCTTCTTAATTTCATTGCAGGGAAACAAATGTCCAAAAATATTTTATTTAATTTGGGGATATTATTATATTTCTGATTGATTTTACAGCAAATTTGCCTTTCTCACCATGGTTGGATGGTTCTAACATGAAAAATAGCCAGAGTCCTTAGACTTGTGCCAACAAAAAGTAAATGAGGAAGTAGGCCAGGTATATGCGGTCATAGGGGGATGTGGGAGGTAAGGAACTAGTCTGAGATTTTGAGATTATCTGTAGGTGACCTTCGAAGTAGGTCAACTGTGTATGAACAAATTACTGTATGAGTTCATGAAGGGGGTGGTGACAGAGAGGAAAGAAAAGCTCCTCTGCCCAAGAAGACCGAGGACTGTGCCTTTTTTTTCTTATGGTTGTGTGGCAGGATTGAAGAATTAGATTTTAAAAATCATAAGCCTGTCATCTGTGAGCATTTCAGTATTTTAAAAAGAATATTAAGGGCGCCTGGGTCACTCAGTTGTTAAGCATATGACTTCGGCTCAAGTCATGAACTCACAGTTCGTGAGTTCGAGTCCCACATCGGGTGAGCTGGAACCTCGCTTCTGGTGAGTTCAACCCCCACATCTGGTGAACATGAGCCCCGCTTCAGGTGAGCCCTGCTTCTCTATGCGTCTCTCCCCTATCCCTCTCTCCCTCTGCCCCTCCTGGGATTCTCTCTCTCTGCCCCTTGCTCACTTGTGCCCTCTCTCTCTCTGTCTCAAAAGAAACATATATAGAAGCAAACAATAAAGTCTGACACAAAGGGAGAACTCTGTTTAAGGGTGCAGAGTCAGCATGGGTATTTAGTATTTGCTCTCTCCCCAAACGCAGGAAAATGAAGTAAAGGAGAACATATAGACCCTCAGGAACAAACAGAAAAGGAGAGGAAGTAACAGAATGAAAGACATTAACAGATCTCTAGAATAAATTATGGAAATTCCACCCATAATCTACCAAATTTTCAGTGTCATGGAACCATAGTGAGGATAGACACCTGTACTAAATAAAAACACTTTTTGAAGTTGAAGTCAAAGCACCCACTATAACTCCGAGACCCCTCTGCCACTTGGCTTTGGAATTTGCTGGTCAGGTATAATTCTTCCAGGCAGGAGAGTTTTGCTTTGTTTTTTGTTTTGTTTTGTTTGAAAAGTGAGCCTCCAAAAGGGTCTATGGATATTAACATTTGGAGGTCCCTTAATGAAATATAAGGTCCTGAGCTGATGACCAGTCAGTGGAATTCACCAGTCAGCAAGCCCTTTCCTTCACACAAAACTTCCCGTTTGAGTTTTAGTGCCTCCCTCATAAATATGAACTGGCAAACATTAGCATCAGGCCTGTGAAGAATGTCTGCAACATAAGTGTCTTGAGAAAAAAGAATCTTGGAAGAAATACCCTCCAAGAATCAGAAGAAAAATTCCTTAACTACCTCAAAGAGATGAGCATGTAGAGAGTATTTATTAAGCAAAAACAGGATGTATTTTTTTAAAGAAATGGTCAGAATAAGCAAGTGCTTCTTTTGGAAATTAAAAACATACCAAAATAGGGGCACCTGGCTGGCTCAGTTGGTAGAGCATGTGAGTCTTGATATTAGGGTCATGAGTTCAGGACCCAGGATGGGCATAGAGCTTACTTTAAAAAAATAAAGATATTCCTCAAATAAAGAAATGTAGTGGAATGATTGGATCACTAAATATGAGGAATTTTCCCAGAAAGTAAAATTATCTAAAGAAGAAGAGAGTAAGAGAGTGCAGAAAAGAAATTAGAGGATGTCTCCCTCTGTAAGACTCCATATTTGAATAATAGGTGTTACAGAAAAGGAATGGGTGGAAGTGATCTTAAGCATTTTTTTTCTTTGAAGAGAGAACTGATTGATTACCTGATATGTTTGACCGTATATGGGGAGAGTTTTTATACTTTGGATTAACAAGAATTAGTGATAGTTACTTAAAAACCAAAGCAACTGTAAAAATGAGGCAGTTATTCCCGGGGGGTGGGGATGATATGAGAGGTTGCACAGGAAAAGATATGCGATCCATTTGGCTCCACTGTGAACTGAATCATAAAAGCATTGAATATTGATTACAGTCCCCAAACGGACATGGAACCAAACTGGGAGGATTGGGGAGGGAGAATGTGATGGGAGTAGAGGTGGTGTAGTATACGTCCCACATACCAGGAAATCAATAGATGACAGAAGTCATACATATTTAGAATCATGGAGACAAATGTCAGAAGAAACTGCTCAGTTAAAAATGTACATCTCCTGGCTGGCCACTAATGGCAGTTTGCCTTTCCCACCTGTGTTCATGAGAATGCCAGTTTGGGGAAGCACACACTCTGATGAGGTCTCTGAAAGGGTCTCTACTGTCCCCTTCCCCCAAGGGCTGACTGAGCCTGTCAGATCTGCTATGGAGAGTAGGAATCCCGCTGGGAGATGTGGGGCAGGAGGGACTGCTGTGTTTCTTTTTCCATTAAATAACACTCAGTACCATCTGACTATTAAAACGATGAGCATGTTTCACTTTGGTTAAAGAATTAAAGCAAGAGGCCAAGGGGATGGTTGGTTTGTTTTTGCAACAGCCTACCACATACAGTTTTGAAACAACATATAAATGTTTCAATAGGAGGAATGTGAACCGAAATGCACACAGGAAGTTTGGGGATGTTTATCTGGTTAATCTCAGGTCTGGCTTAGGGGATTTACATCCTGTGCTGTCACAGAGGCCCCACGTTTGGTTTAAGGTTCTGCCGTCACTATTTTCAAATTCTTAGTAATTTAGGAACAAGAGGCCCCACATTTTCATTTTACGCAAATTGCATAGCCAGACCTGCTTCAGATAGATACATTGTTTGAATTCTGGACTGACTGACGTTGCTACTACTTCCTTTGACCCTGACCTTCTAGTGGCCTGTTGTTTTCAGAACCCAGACATGACTGTGGCCACAGGGAATGGAGTAGACATTTCTCACAAGGGAATTTGGAAGTGGTATATTACATGACACCCCAGAACATTGTCATCTTCAAGTTAATTCTTTGTTCTTTTATTATTTATTTTTATTATTTATTTTGAGAGAGAGAACGAGTGGAGAAGGGGCAGAGAGAGGGAAGCAGAATCCCAAGCAGGCTTCTCTGTGGGGCTCGAACCCACAAACCATGAGATCATGACCTGAGCCAAAATCAAGAGTTGGACACTTAAATAACTGAGCCACTCAGGTGCCAATGTCTTTGTTCTTTTAAATAAGACCTATGACACAGATGATTTTTTTAATAGAATTTATCTTTTAGAATGTTTCTAGGTTTATAGCAAAATTGAGAGGAAGGGATAGAGATTTCCCGTATACCCCCTGTCCCAGCACATGCATAGTCTCCCCAATTATCAACATCCCCCACCAGATTGATACATTTGATGAACTTACAGTGATATATCATTATTACCTGGAGTCCATAATTTACGATAGGGCACACTTTTGGTGACTGTATTAGTTCTGGCTGTTATAACAATACTATAGATTGAATGGCTTATCAACAACAGAAATTTATCTCTCACAGTTCTGAAGAATGGGAAGTCCAAGATCAAGGGACTGGCCTGTGTCCTCACATGTTTGAGAGGGTAAGGAAGCTCTCTAGCATCTTTTTATATGGGCACTAATCCATTCATAAGGGATTATGATGTAAGCACATCATAAGGCCCCACCTCCACCTCCCCCATCACTTTAGGGATTCCATCTCCACACAGGAATGTTGGGGGAACACAAATATTCAGTCTATAGCAGACTGTACATTCTGTGGGTTTGAACAACTTTATAATGACATCTACCCACCATTATAAATCATACGGAGTAGTTTCACACCCTAAGAATCCTCTGTCTGTTCCTCCCTCCCTACCCTCAGCCCTGATCGTTTTAATTCTGAACTACGCACTAAGTACATTGGTTTTCATAGGAAAGAAAGTCAGCATTCCACAGCGGAGGAGTGGGAAGCTTGTGCCTTCGCCACTTTGGGAGAAAGATGTTTATGGTGACTCTGAGGTGTGAAAGGACCCCCACCAAGCAAGGAGGACACAAAGAGGACTGAAATCTGGCCCCTTTTGGCCAATGCAGAGACCTCACTTGGCTTTCCGTAAGGAGCACCGCTCTCTGCAGGCAGATCTCATTTCCTGGCTGGCCACTAATGGCAGTTTGCCTTTCCCACCTGTGTTCATGAGAATGCCAGTTTGGGGAAGCACACACTCTGATGCGGTCTCTGAAAAGGTCTCTTCTGTCCCCTTCCGCCAGAGGCTGACTGAAAAGGTCTCTTCTGTCCCTTTCCCCCAGAGGCTGACTGAGCCTGTCAGATCTGCTGCTAGTCATTATGCTCCTGGCCAAAGGCCCATCTTTACACTCCTGGCCAAAGGCCCATGCATTGGGAGATGGGAATCATTCAAACTCAGTGGTGGGGACTAAGCTGAGTGTGTCATGCCTGCATGGAAGGAGGGGGGCAGACAGTGCCAACTAAGGGATAATGACTTGTCACCATGAAGTGAGGAGGCAGGTTTTCTAGTTTGGTTAGTAAATTGGTTTTAAAGGCAGTTACCAAAGAGGAGCTTTAGAAATGTCTAGAGCAGTAATAGTGTTGTGGCAGCCATTGCACAGCCCCCAGAATGATGCATTTGAAAGACAGCAAATTTGGATATATGTGTTCTGCGGTATTTCTTAAAAGGATTTATTTGTAGTTATATCTTATTTATTGTTAAAAATTATTTAAAATTGCAGTGTTCTAGTGATAGCTGTGTTTAGTATAAAGAAATGTTTGTGACTTGTGGCTTAGATGAAATCATCTCTCTTTACATTTTGCATAAAACAGTTTTTTAAAGGGTGACAGCTCCCACGCAGATAACAGTCACTCAAGCACACCTTAGAATACCAGGTGAAGATAACAGAACAATCAAGGGCCTTCCTTTTTCCCAGTCTGTAAGGGTGTTTCTGGATATCCAATTTTAGGTCACGTGCCTGGCACTGTACTAGACAGAGGAGATGCAGGTTGGACAGGATAAAGCCAGTCCCTGTCTTGGGAGAGTTCATAGTCCAGGGAGGGAGAGATGCTAATCATTACACTTGGAGATAAAGCCTGTAAAAGTTCAAGATGTCTTGAGAGCTGAAAAGGAAGAACTCATTTAGGTTGAGTTCAGGAAATGACTTGTAAACTGGTTGCTAAAGGATGAGTTAGGAGAAAGGATTGCCAGCACAGGGAACAGAATGTGCAAAGCACTTGAAGCAAGAACAAGCCCTTTGTATGAAAGGAATCCAGAGAAGGTCAGTGTCTCCAGAGCTCGGAAAGGAAGGAGTAGAGTAGCATAGGCTTAAACTGCAAAGGTAGGGAGGGGCCACACAGCCGGGACCAAAATCTCCATCAAGGTTTTCGTTTTCAAATTATAGATACAATGGAAGCCATTAATACATGGGGAACGGTGAAACTAGAAGTCTTGGATCATCATACATCCAAGGGGTATATAAGGGTAGTTTTCACACCTTGCTGGAGATTTTAGGCTTCATCAGATAAACCTGGGTTCAAATCCTGGTTTTTCTCTTTGCTGTGTGGCCTGTTTCTTACTTGTAAAATTGGCATGATAATACCAAATACCATAGTAGAATTTGAAAGACATATAAGGCATGTGTACATTACCCGACATCTAATAAGCTCTCAATTTCTAGTGGAAATGGGAACAATAGTAGTCTTTGTTGTTGTTGTTATTATGTATTTAAGGAATTGAAACAAGCGTAAGTGGGCAGAGGGGCAAAGGAATAAATAAACTATCTGGCCATTAAGTAGGATAGGGCTAAATAGAAGAGTCTGTTCCAAGAATCAAAGAGAGGACCCCAAAAAATTAACATTTATTTGATTGTCTTTGTGATGGGAAAACTCAGAAAGCTTGGTGGTAGAACCTGAACAATTTCTAGTCATCTTCCTCCTGGCATTTTTACTTTGTGGAATCATAGTTAATTAAACAGCCTATATGTAAGAGTTTAGAAAGCAAACATGAGAGATTCGTGTGAATGGTCAGTAGACATATTTGAAAATCCCTGATCTGTAATTACTAGTGCACTTTGAATTACTCAATTTCTCAAGGAAAAGATTTTGGAGACTATAACTTTTTTTTTTTGAAATAGGAAAGAATTGCTAGCCTGACCTGCTTCATGGTGATTCATTATTTTCCCATTCTACCCTTAAAACAAACTAAGAAGCCAGATGTTTAGTTGCCTAAGATGAAAGCCATTTCCTTAGAAATCCTGAATGAAAGAAAAAGGGCTTCTCTAGAATGGCAGGGTCTGTTGAAAGGTAATCATGACCTGATTCAGGCAATAGAATGTGGTTGTAAGAATGTTGCTCATAGCAACAAAGAATTTATAGATACATTCATTTTCAAAAATAAGCCTTCTGTAATAATAAGTGTGTGTGGAATTTTCCTGTTCACTGTTCTGAGTGTTCTTTTTTTTTGTTCAACAATTGTATGGACCTAAGTCATATTCAGTGTAAATGCTTCTGTTTGCTTCAAAATCCTCCATTTCTTTTATAGAATATTTTTTACCTGTTAACACCCTCTTTTTCTTTCTGTGAATTTAAATCAAACATAAGGGTGACAAGATACTAGAAAAAAAGTTCTTCATTCCCCCATATTTATAAGTATGAGGGTGAAATCAGTTATTTTTAGTTATTTTTAAAAAGGTAAAAATGAAATAAGAAATTTCTAATATATTTGTATGTTTGTTAAATTTATTCCATCTGGCTTACTGTTAGTACATTGAAATGTTGAGTGTAAAGGTTCAAAACCTAGTAAAGAGTAAAGCTAGTTATTTTGACCACTTTTCTCTCTGTTTTTGATTTCTTAAATTCAAATTTATGAATAATTATTATAAACAGAAATCCAGATAAAACAGCCATACTAAAATCTATCTATTCCAAAGATGCAAAATAAGAAATTTTTACCTTTTTATCCTAAGTTACAGTTCTAAGTTGCATTATTTTTTCCTTCATCATAACCTTCTTGTTTTGAGAGGTTTTTTTTAAAGGAATTAGATGGAGATCTGTAAAATTGGATAACTTGTCAAGAGTTTTGGAAAAAACATAGAATACCATGATGAGATGTAAGCCCTTCAATATATATAGTTAAAGATCCTGAGACTGACTGTCTTCTCTTAAAATGTTTTTCTTCCCATCTCTGAGGCCAAATTTTCATTCTTTTAATGGCCTATAAAGACAATTTTGTTTGTGGAGTTTTCTGGAAGAGTTTTTTGAAACAATGATCTCCATGGTAAATTTATCATCAGGCAAATACAGTAGTTTCTTCTGTCATTCCTTCATATCTTGCCTGTGACTTCTGGTGTCTCATCAGACATTTATGAGACAAAACACTGGATGGAGATCATAAGGAGTAGAATTCGAATTACTGCTCTGCTATGTGACTTCAAGCAAATCATTTAAGCTCTAAGGGCCAAGTAAGAGCAATGAATTGAAAGACTTGGACTTTGCTAACTGAGGTATCTTCAGAGCCCATTCTGAGATGATTAGAATATCAATCCTGATTTTGTGGAGGCCTAGAGAGAACCATAGCTTGTTTCTCTCAGCTACAATGTGTTATTAAAATCTTAAATTTGCATTGTAGGTAGAAAAGAAACAAGTTTTCAGGTGGAGGTAGAGCTGGGGGTAATTTGAGTTAATTTTGGACTCTCCCAGATGAAAACTGCAATTTTTCTAGCCATAGCGATCTTGCCTTTGTCTTACACTCATTGTTGTGTAACAAATATTTTTTGACCTAATGTGCCAGCCATTCTCTTATGCACCGAAATAGAATGTATTATATAATACAGATGTTTTAAACTTGGCAGATCTATGTATTTTAATGATTTTTTTCATACTTTCAGACTATGCTATTCATATTTAGAGGTGCACACAAAGTCTGTGAAACTCACATAATCCTTTGCTAATTTTATTTTGCTTATATTTTTAAATAATATTTTCATCACTAACAGGAATTTCAATATAGGGAGCATAAAATATAAATGTGGAGCAGAAAAGGCATAACCTCTGGTATGAAATGATTCTTTCATTTTTACTGCAACCTTATAATGCTAATGAATTTGTTGGTTTAGATTATAAGATGGTTTAAACCACATGTGTGTTTATCTGCGGTTCCTTTGGCTTCACTGATAATCATCAATTTCTTAACATAGATTCATACAGGACATCTTTTCTTTGTAATCATTTTTTTCTAAGTAGTCAATTTATTAATAAAAATTGTATAATCTTTCTAAGGATAGAACTTTGTTTTCTTGACTTTGGAGAGTTTTAATTGTCCCTTCTTCCCCTCCCCTTCCCAGATTCCATTACTTCTCTTCTCCCTCTGTGAAGCTCTCCCTGGCCCTCTAGCAGTTCTAAATCCCAAAGGTCCAGGTTGCACTGGCCAGGATTTTCACACACTCAAAGAATAGCATAGAACCGATTCACTATCAGAGAGTCAGTTAAACATTTGGCTCTTGATTTCAACTGAGGTCATGATCTCACGGTTTATAAGATCAAGCCCTGTGTCAGGCTGTGCAGTAACAGTAGGAGGCTGCTAGGGATTCCCTCTCTCCCTCCCTCTCTCTGCCCCTCCCCACTCACGCTCGCACACGCTCACACTTGTACTCTCTCTCAAAATGTTTATTTTGAGATAAACATTAAAAGAAGAAAACACTTCAGAATCCACCTGCCAACGGTGGTATGAGTTCAGTGTAGTCAAATTGATTAGTCATTTACTTCTTCCATGCCTCCTCTTTGTCTGCCTATTCCTAATCTGTTGGTAAACTTTATGTTCTTTCTAATGGACTTTTACCTAATGTAACTCAGAAGTTAAAGAGTAGAGTTAAAGATCCTGATGTAATCAAAGCAAGAAATTCAGTGAACTATACCAGTGACTTAAGAACTTACCAAAGTGTAACAAATTCTTTCAACCCTTATAGTTGGGCCAAGGTCAAAAAAGTTGGCCATACATGAATGAAACATCTATTATGTAAAGAAATAGTTGTTCTCAAAGACCACTATTGAGATACCTCCTTTGTGGCAGCATTGTCACTAAGAAATAAAAGTAGCACTTAAAACTTCTCTGACCAGAACAAACTGAGGGTTGCTGGAGGGGAGGTGGGGGGGGGAGGGGGCGGCGGTTAATGGCTGATGGGCATTAAGGAGGGCACTTGTTGAGATGAGCCCTGGATGTTATATGTAAAGGATGAATCACTAAAGTCTACTCCTGAAACCATTATTGCACTATATGTTAACTAACTCGGATTTAAATAGGAACAAAAAGAAGAACTTTTCTGACCCAACACTGCTCTATCCCTACACTGAGAAAAATACCTGGTATACAATGGGCCCTCAAAAGATATTTGTTGAAAAATATGAATCTTCTGACTTTATCAGGATCTGATTAGAACTTTTTTGTCCATTTCTTTTTTTTTAATGTTTATTTTTGAGAGAGAGAGAGAGACCGAGTGCAAGCGGGGAAGGGGCAGAGAGAGGGAGACACAGAATCCGAAGTAGGCTCCAGGCTCTGAGGTGTTAGTGCAGAGCCTGACGTGGGGCTTGAACCCACAAATGGTGAGATAATGACCTGAGCCAAAGTTGGACGCTTAACTGACTGAGCCACTTGAGGTGCCCCTGTCCATTTCTTTATGTGGGGACATTTAAAAATATTATTTCAACATAAGTGGAATAAAAGTCAGCAAAGAAAGATGGACATACAGTTCTCATTCCAAATAGAAACTGAATGTAACTTCTATTTCCATATTAACATCTGACTCTTCTAAAAACTCAGTACTCTATGGAAAGCAACAGATGATCTAGTTGGCTTGTGGAAATGTATGGTTGAAAGATTTAGTATGAGTTGGTCTGTTGTTAATATAAAAAATTCATCCAACCACTTTGCTTGTTATTTATATTGTAATTCCCTTTGTGTTCTCAGTCTATACCACTTTATATTGGTAGCAGCTCCAGAAAGGAGGTAGTTGGGAACTCCTCTGTCCCACGGCCACAGCTGGGGAGTTTTCGTCTTCTACAGACTCCAGCTCAGTCCGGATGTCTCTCTCACACCCATCCTTCCAAACCCTTGGCTCCCATGAAGATGCTTGCCTTCTCTCATAATCACAGATGTTCACAGGTCTGGTCTGTTAATCTGATCCTAGGGAAAGAGCAAGTGGATCCACAGAAAGAAGGAGGGAGGTGAACTTTGGCTCATGTCAGTCCTCGCTAGCCTATCCTGAGACCCCACCCTACTCTTTCTGTTCCGTTTTTCACTCCTTACCTCTCTCCCCCTCTCTACATCTCTCCATGTTCCCATTCAGCTTGTCATCCCAAACCCCAGCTCTGCCTCTCACTCTCCTGAAACCATGGCCCTCTTAGAGGCCACTCCCCAGCCCTGCCTTATGGAGCCTACACCCCCAAATCCTCCACAAGTGACCAGCAGTAAGGAAGTCAGGATTCTCGCTGACAGGTCAGTGTGGCAACACAGGGAGATGGGTTCCTTCCATCCCATGTGGGATTGGCCTGGGGTGCATTTTCCCAGTGTCCTGTAGAACTCTTGACCCTGCCTTAGTATTATCATAGCTTTAATTGGGTTTTGTGTGCTGATCTGGCGACTTAATCCCCAATTGTAATCTTGTTTCCCTGGGAAAATGATAAAGTTTTGAAAAACTGACGAATAAATGAACTTTTGGCATACCGTAAGTTTGTAAATTGGTGCCTGCCTGTTTTCTGATAAGGGTGAACCCTGCAGCTGCTCAAATGGGCTTTGTTTGGGGTGGGGGCTGAAAGGGAAAAGGGGGTCATTGGTTTTAACACTGAGAATATTTAGCTCTAAAGACACTTTTGAATCACCTTAATTTAAATTATTTCTCCATTGAAGTTTGGGCATTTTAGACATAATGCAATTTGCACAGAAAAACATGATATTTCAGAGACATACAACTCCATAACTCTACATATCAACAGCTGTGTACCTACAATGAGGAAAAGATTCTTTGCCACAGGCATTTCTTTATGGCATGGAAACTAATATTTTAATCCGTCTTTTCAAAGAATGTACTGAGAGTTTTAACATGGAGTAGCTGGGCAGACTTCAACTGTGGTATCTCTTGAGTCATGCTGAGCAAAATTTGGGGGTTTTGTGTCACTGATGTTTTCTGTTCAAGTAAGAAGCCTGATAAAAAGGGAAAGTATTGCTTCAGAAATACTTACATTTTCATTTTTCAAGATATGAAAATATTTATTACCCAGATTTCTAGGCCATTGACTGTTTATGGTCATCCTTGAACTAATGATCTCCACACTTTTCTTGCTTAAACTTCGCTAAATGAAGTGTGTCTTCATAAACTTGGTTGACTTGTATGAAGCTTGTGTCAGACAGCCCCTTTAATCCACATTGTAAAGCTTTTCATGGGAAATATCTCAACTTTTACTATCATATTATTTATATCTGAGTTAAATTAGGGCCAAAAACTGTCATTGTTGTTCTCTTACTTGCATCAAGAGTTTTACATAAGTCTTATTCTCTGAAAAATTTGAGTCAGATTAATGAGTAATAAATCTAAAGATAACCTTTCTAAAACCATTGGAGAACCAAGAAAGTGAATATATAATTGTGATTTAAAAGGATATGTGACTAAGGCGCTCAAATGGTGGTTGGGTGCCTCTTTCTAGTTTAACGCAACCGAATTAAAATACTTCGAAATTATGTTTAAAATAGCATCATTGATTACTTTCAATGTTCTTTAATGATGTATGGAAATACAACAGTGCACCATAAAAGTTATAAGTTGAAAAGGCAGAGTATGACAAGTTTAACCAAAAGACTAAGAAATTAATTTAAGATACAGATACTTAGGTAAATGTTTGTGTTAACTTCCTCATTGACTGTTTTGCTGATGTTTTTTCTCTTTCCAGTTAAAAATAGGCATACCATTCAAAAACATAGTATATTTATCAAAAAGTAGGAACTTATTTATAAACTGTAATTTTATTAAACCATCATGCTTTGCATTCCTGATGTGCCATAAAACTTAATGTGGAACAGAAATGTAAAACCTTGACTAGTTGGATTTCATATGTATATTGAAACCAGTAGGACCATTGCTAGGTTTGTTTCTACAGTATGGATTTTGATGTTTTTATAACTCATGTTTATCTTTTTACTGCATAAATTAGAAATGAAAACTCTTCAAGTTATAGTTTGCTAAATAATGAAGGACAGACGTCCAAGTAAGAACTTTCAAAAGTGATCCACAACCTACAAGAGTTGACCTGACACATAAAGCTGTTTTATGTGTTTTCACATTTCAATGCTGTTTTCAAATTTCCTAGAGCCAAGGGGTCTTGTGTTTAGTTTGAAGCAGTATCAGCTAGACCACATCTATAGTCAGAAATACTGACATCCACAAGTTTGAGTAGAAATGTTTATCCTTCCTTAAACATGATTTAAGTGTCTTTGGGTCCATTTTTGATATCTTTAAAGACCATGGCTCTATTTTTAAAGGACTTGGGGCAAGAATGTTCTAATATTAGCCAAAAATTCTAATCAGTATAGTGCAATAGTAGTTCTATTGAGGTTGAGCTGTTACGGGTTATTTTATTTCTTAGTTTCCAAACTGTAAAGTGGTTATATTACTTTCATAAATAGACTTTTTTATGTCTCCATGTGTATATATATTTAGGGAGGAGAGAGACTCTGAATGACTCATTTTGAATGGGGCGGCAGTCGGGGGGGGGCTGGTTTTTAACTTTTCAAACAGCTTTCTTTCTTTTTATTTCTTCACTGAATGTTGCCAGATACCGTACATAAGAAGTGTTCCCTTTCTTTAACTATCTCTACTTGTTGCCAAGGTGTAAATCCGAAAGTCCAAGTTTCTTTCTCCCGCTTCATAAACAAGACTCGTTGGGTTCTGCTTCAGACACTTGGAGCCCTGCCAAAGTTGTCGTGATGATGTCAGCTTACCAAGAATGTTCACATTTCTCATGCTGTGCTCACATTCCCTGGACTCGAGCAAATGTCCTCCTTGAGCTCATTGAAGTTTTAGGGTTGGATTTAAAAAGCATGCATTGTGTGCAGTACTTCATGCTACCTTTTCCAAATCAAGGATCCATTTTGAACAACATGACAGTTTACAGGCCCATAGGATACATTTTGTATTTGTTGATTAAGGAAATACAGAATGACCAAAAGTTTATTGGGTGGTAGAACCAGCAAGATTTGTTAATCTAATAAATGGACATTTTATTAGTTTATAGAATTCCATCATTCAGCAAATATTTTATATCTATGTTTATATTTTTGTAATATTATTTTTTGGGTTTTACATTTTTATCAATAACAGTGGCATCTATCTGTTTTTGGAAAGAAATACTTAGAAGTTACAGTACACAATTTTCAGGTATCTTCTGATACTTCTTGGTTATTGGTTAGCTACTTGGTTTCTGCATTAGAACAATTGGAATAAATATGATGAATTCTGTAAAATAACATTTGTCCTCAGACACAATTCTTTGTAAATACCAAAGAGATGATGTTTATATGGCTTTCTTAGAGCTAATGACATAATTATCCTAAAAAATAAAATGCCAGTTAATAGTTATTAATATCATACATACATTTATTTATTTTATATTCTCTCATGTGAGTTGGTAAATTACATATTTACAAGGTGGGGAAGGGAGATGGCCTTGAATATTAATGTTTAAGTTGAGTTTTGGTTGACTTTTTATTTCTAGGCTGATGTTGGATATTAACTACTTGTCATTTCTCTCATGGCAGTGTGAGGTATAAGTAGTTTTCTTTCAATCACCAAATTTTGATTCATTCAAAATAATAGGACTTCTTGAGATAGACTTACTACCCAAAACTAAGACAAGTATTCTTAATCATAGTCCCCACCCTGGCTCTCTGCCCTTTGTTCTCATTGAGCAATAGAATATATCCTTTTGATAATTTATTTGTACAGCATTCCCTTGTGGCTTTTTACAAAAGTTTCAAAACAGGTTTAAACTAGACAAAATCTAGCTTGAATTCAGAGATTTTTTGAATCCCTATTTTAAGAAATAATTGCAGATTCCAAAAGTAGTTTTCATATTAGGAAGGAGGACTCTACCAGTGTTTCACTACTGTCTTAGAATCTTGGAATTTCAAGAGTGAATTTGTAGAGCGAGAAAGGGACCTGAAGTCCAGCTATGTCAGACTTCAGATCTTACCTTCTTTGAAATTAACTCACGGTAGTGAGAGCTCAATTTATATATTTATATAGTGGTGTATTTATATAGTGGAATACCATAGAGGTCTTTAAACAAATGAAATAGTTACATGGCGGGAAAGGCCAGGTGCGTCTTCACTAAGCCACACAGTTTGTTGTTTGCTAGATATTACTATTGTCTGTGGACAAGAAATGTTTCGTAAACCGTATTATACTCCTTTTTCCCACTTTTACATATTGTAGAAAGTACATAAATTTTTTTCATTGACGTTGATTTGGTGTATCTGTGATTTTGAATTAAAGCTGTTGTTTATTCTGTACATCTCACGGCCCTTCCTATAGAAGAAAGATTCCCTTTCTTCCGCAAGAAGGCTTCCCAAATTGATACAAACTCATTCTCTATTATCCAGTTAGTACAGTTCCTGCAGTTCACATTTGAAGAGGTTGTTCTTCTCAACTTGGTTCCATTTACTGTTTCTCTCTGCCTTATTTCCAATATGAGCTCCTTTTTCCTTCCTGTTGTTCACAAGCTCCCAGCGGAGTACTGGGAGAGCCTTGCCCAAGAAGGGCAGGAGGCTGCCTTCGCGGCAGAGCAATGCGTTCTGTATACCAGAGCTGCAACCACGTGTTCGTTATAATGTTCTTGTTACTAAACTTTAATCTTACATTCTCTCAACTCTCCTATTCTTTTTATCCCTAACTGTCTGAAAATCATTTCATCTTTTATTAGTGTATGTACACTGCTAGAAGCTGGGGACACAGGGTATGCATATTTCCATAAATTGAAGGCTTCAGACCAGGCTCTGTCAGGGTGGGTTTATATTCAAACTTCACCACATTCTATTTCCAAATAGAAATGTAGTGTAAACAAAGTGGAGACGGAGATCAAATTGAACTGAGATGCTGCCGACACCGACCGCCTGTCTCCTCCCTTCTCGTTAACCCTGGTGATGACCTCCTTTCCAGTTGTGGGAAGTTCTTTTCAGATCTGCTGCCTTCTGTGAGGCCTCTTCTCCCCTGCAGTTCCACTCTGCTTTATAAACATTCTTCTGATGTTAAGTTTGTGTTTTGGGAACCTTATTAAAAGTTCTTGAATCAGATGCTGTTAAGTTCTGCAAGATCAAATGATGCCGTGTCCTTTCACTTTTCAGTGTGCAAAACACAACCAGGAGCAGTAAGTTGATCATTTTTCTGATTCCCACAACACTAATGCAACAAAGAAATAACTAGTACAATAAACCATTTGTTCTCCTGCCACCAAAGGAGAATCCAGATCCTTTGGTTTAATTGGACTTTAATATCTATGTATGGTCGGAAACAAAGAACCATCAACCAGGGCTTGGACACGTTTTTGTATAGTAAGTAAGCTCTAATAATATCCATTTTTATGAGAGGCTTTGCTTTATATTGATGAAGCATTGCAGAATACCTAAATGAATTCTCATAAAAGAATGGTCCAATTGTATTGGGAGTTGCATTGATAGATCTAAGCCAGCTAAGTCAGTCATTTTATTTTGTGGGAAGGTACCCCAAATGTTTGTATCTCAATGTTATATTTAAAATTCTAGGGGCACCTGAGTGACTCAGTTGGTTAAGCATCCGACTGGCTCAGGTCCTGATTTCATGACTTGAGCCCCATGTCGAGCTCTGTGCTGACAGAGCCTGGAGCCTGTTTCAGATTCTGTGTCTCCCTCTCTCTCTGCCCCTCCCCTGCTCAAGCTATATCTCTCTGTCTCTCAAAAATAAATGTTAAAAAAATAAAATTCTATACTTGAGGCGCCTGGGTGACTCAGTTGGTTAAGCATCTGGCTCTTGATTTTTGGCTCAGGTTATGACCTCAATTTGTGGGTCAAAAAGCCTACATCAGGCTTTGTGCTAACAGTGTAGGGCCTGCTTGGGATTCTCTTTATCTCCCTCTCGCTCTGCCCCTCCCCAACTCATGTGTGCTCAGTCTCTCTCTCTGCTCCTCCCTGCTCGCTCTCTCTCTCAAAATAAAGAAATAAACATATAAAATACAATAAAGTTCTGTACTTGCTCGACTTTGCTTTTTCAGTTATGTTTATAATTGAGCAATATGTTGATGCTGATATTGTCAACCTTTGATAAACATGGCAATATATGTGGGGATTCCCAGACATTAACCTAGGTCAGAGTTAAAATAAAACCAGCCCAGAGGGTAGTAGACTTATCTTAGTGGGAAGCACATCCAAAGTTTAGACCCTTGAGAAGATTAACCACTGGACCACACGTGGTCTGCTTTTGGCTGGCTGGACCCTTCCTCTGACTACCTAAGTTAACAGTGCCATCATCACCTGAATCTGAGACCCAGGTCAAGTTGACCCCAATGTCATTGGATCAACTTGGCAAGTAAATCCCAGCCAGAAATTCGTCAATTACCTTTCATCTTGAGAACTAAAGAAGCCTTTTCTTATTTGAGCAAATTTAACCAGAAACTATTTCCTGTACTCGTTGCCAATTTAACCAAATTAGCGTTGCCTTTTTAAGGTTGTAGTGAGAGACTTCTTAAAGGTTTCCTTATTTTTCATTCT
Organism: Cryptoprocta ferox; assembly: GCA_028646485.1. Classification (NCBI taxonomy): domain Eukaryota; kingdom Metazoa; phylum Chordata; class Mammalia; order Carnivora; family Eupleridae; genus Cryptoprocta; species Cryptoprocta ferox. The sequence goes on along the minus strand of CM053566.1, from coordinate 48,918,728 downwards.
CTCAAAGAACTCAGTATAGATTAAAATGAAATTATTTGTCCTTTATCTTTTTCATATCATGATTTTTTTTGTCTTATTGGTTTATCATTGAATGGCATTTCTAATTGTCAGTTTAAAAACTTACCAGATTTTAGTGTCGGTTCAGATTTTAAGAATTTAATTAGATGAAATGTGACTGATGGATAAGACTGTCCGTGCTATGGTAGTAATACTGGATTCCCAGCAGTGGTCTTCTAGTACATAGACATTTCACTAATTTGTTGTTATTTTAACCTTTTCACAAATGCTATGACTTTGCATTTAGTTTGTCCCTAGATAATCAAAAGTTAACTGTCCTCCGTGCATATATTTGATTTGCTTATACATTTTTCTTGTCTGGTTTGCTTATAAGACTATAGACTATTATTTTACTGTAGTCTATTTACTAGCTCGCAGATTTGCTGTTTCATTACTACATTTTATGCATAAATATGTGCATGTGTTTTATCATTTGGTCATGATTTCACGGTTCATATGTTCAAGCTCCACATCAGGCTCTGTGCTGACAGCTCAGAGCTTGGAGCCTGCTTTGGATTCTGTGTCTCCCTCTCTCTCTGCCCCTCCTCTGCTTATGCTCTGTCTCTCTCTTTTTCTCAAAAATAAATAAGCTTAAAAATTTTTCTTTAATCTTTAAGCTTAGGAGCACCTGGTTAGCTCAGGTGGTTGAGCATCCAATTCTTGATTTTGGCTCAAGTCATGGTCCCGGGGTTGTGGGATCGAGCCCTGGATGGGGCTTAGCACTGAGTGTGGAGCTTGCTTTAGATTCATTTTCTCTCTCTCTGTCTCTCTCTGTCTCTCTGTCTCTCTCCCTCTCCCCCGTTCCCTCCCTCCCTGCATCTGCCCTCTCCTCTGCTCTCTCTCTCTCTCTCTAATAAAAAAAACGTTTTTTAAGAAATCTTTAAGCCTAATTTTTTACCCATGTAATTTAATTTCCAAAAAATTATTCAAGTAACTAGACATTTCTAGATAAAGTAAATTGCTGTTTATTCAGCATGAAAAGTGATTGCTTTTTTTCCCATTTAGCATGAGTAGACATAATTATTGATAATTTCTGTGAAGATGCCAGCAGTGCAGGCCCAGGTTTTCACAAGAATGTAGCCTTTCCAGCCTAAGTCTAGTTGGATATCTGGGTCCAACACAAGATCAAACCCAAGAGAAACAAAGCCTGACAGATGGGCTCTGGGGGTGGGACGGGGGAGGCAGCATAGTCACGTGAATATAATACAGAGGTGATATTAATACAAGTTACCAAAGGCATTTCCAAGACTTCCTCCAGGGTGGGATGTGAGAAGACCAGAACAGGATGCACACAGGCTCCTGGAGACCTGAACCTTGCCAGAAACAGAGCAGGAGATGATCCAAACACTGCCTTTGGGCCCAGGACGGAACTGGAGAAACCCGTGGCCCATGCTGGGGATGCACCAGCTCTGTATGCAGGCACTGGGCAAAAGAGCTATGAGTGGGAGGTACTTGTGAACATCCTGGACTGCTGCCCTCAGCAGGCTGCTGAAGGGTGGGTGGCTTGCTGACACTGGATGTCATTCTAAGCTGAAGTGGATCTAGATAGCGCCGAAGTTGGCAACTACTGTTTCCTATGAAGATGATGTAAATGCATGTTAGGGAAATGGTAATATGTTATACTAAAATATATAATAATCTGGAACCGATGACATTGATTATAATGAAGCACAGGTGTGGTTTGGTTTTCTTTTAAACTAGCTTGGTTTAAAAGTGCTCTTGTGAAAATTTCTAAACTTCATGTGGAACCACAGAGGACAGTCAATAGCCAAATAAGTCTTAAGAAGGAAGAACAAAGCTGGAGGTGTGTCATACTTCCTGATTTCAAAGTATATTAAAAAGCCACAATAATTAAAATTGTTTGGTACTGGCATAAGGATAGACATATAGACCAGTAGAACAGAATAGAGAGCCGAGAAATAAAGTCAACATATACAATCAACATATACAATCAGTTGATCTTTGACAAGGGTGCCAAGAGTATACAATGGAGAAAGGATAGTCTCTTCAACAAATAGTGCTGGGAAAACTAGGTATACCAGCAAAATAATGAAAATCTACCCTTATACATACATAAAACACAACTCAAAATGGATTGAAGACTTAATTTAAACACAAGACCTGAAACTAAGACTCCTAGAAGGAACATAAAGGCAAAGTTTCTGGACATTGATCTTAGCAGTGATTTCATGGATATGACACCAAAAACATAGACAACAGAGGCAAAAATAGACAAGTGGGACTATATCAGATTAACTTCTTCATGGCAAAGGAGGCCAACAGAGTGAAATGGCAGCCCTACAGAATGGGAAAAAATATTTGCAAAGCATGTATCAGATAAAGGGTTCATTTCCAAAGTATACAAAGAAGACTTACAACTCAATAGCAAAAACACCCAATTAAAAATGAGCTAAAGACTTGAATAGACGGTTCTCCAAAGGAGACATACAGATGTTGAACAGGTATATGAAAACATACACAGTGTTACTTAGCAGAGAGGTACAAATCAAATCCACGATGAGAAATCACCTCACACCTGTTCAGATGGCCATTAACAAAAAAATAACGTGTTGGAAAGGATGTGGAGAAATTAGAACCCTTGTACACTGTTGGTGGGAATGCAAATGGTGAAGCCACTATGGAAAACAATGTAGGGATTCCTTACAAGGTTAAAAAGTAACATTACCATATGCTCCAGCAATACCGCTTCTGGGTATTTATCCAAAAGGATTGAAGCCAGGATCTCGAAGAGATACTCTAATGAACACTGGAGTGCTGTTCACAATAGGCAAGTTGTGGAAACAACCTAAATGTCCATGGATTAATGGACAAAGGATAAATGGATAAAGGAAATCCTGCAATATACAACAGTATGTCCAGAGAATTTAAAACACAAATTTGATGGGGTTCCTGCCATGATAAAAGAAACAAACTCAAGTGGTTTCCCACTTGATCAAAAAATGATCAAATGATCAAAATTTCCCTTTTTGTAGGAAAAAAATTCAAATATATGGTGATTCTCTTTAATCTACTTGATTTTATGTATTTGCGCACAAAAGAACTTATGCAAGGATATGTAAAACACTTTACATCAGTCCTTCAAGGGAGTAGGGTTGGAGACAGGCCAAGTGGTACCCTTATCACGGTGGCTAAGAGCCGGACTCTGGGTCTAGACAACTTGAATCCCTATCCAGCACTCACGTGCTAAGTGTATGACCTTGGTTACTTAAACTTAACCTTGTTTCACCTTGTTATGGATGTTATGTTATGGATAATAGGAGCAGGAAAGCACTTGGAAAGTGCCCAGCAACTAGTAAATACTATGTGTTTGCTGCTGTTATTTATTTTCCTCTCTATTGTTGAGTTGATCAAATAAACGTGCTTTGCCTTTACAATACATTTAAAAATTTAAAAGTTTTAAAGAAAAGGGGAACAAAGAGGCTCAAAAATATCAAGAAGATTCTTATTACTGCCTGCAAGGCTATGAGTGACAGGCGCCTGCATATTCGTAACTTCCATCTTGTTCTGCTTTTCTTCCACTTCCTCTGCACCCTTTTCCTCAGCCCCTGAAGCAAGATCTGATGCCCCTGATCTCATAGCACTTTTCCTTTCCAGGATTTTCCCAGTTGTAATTCTATATTTCTTTGGGTCTTGTTTAATAACCAACACCCTGTCCACCTATATCACTTGACTAGAACTTCTAAAGGACCAACACTGTCTTTATGACTCACCATTCCGTCCCCAGTGCTTAGCACAGCATTTTGCCAAACTGAGAAGGAAAAGGTATCCAAGACTGCAGGCAGGTGCGGAGAGACTCTGGACTCTATGAAAACTTGGCAGAAGTGATGCTGTAAAGGAGGGAGCTGTTACATTTTGGAGGATAGTGTCATTTCTGGCAAGGACTTTGAATTGTATGCAGATAATCTTTGAGGAGCTCATGAAGGATGTTGGCCAGAGCCATGAGTATAGCATTAGATTGCATTTTAGAGCTCTTACTCCAGCATCAGTGTGGTAGATGGGTGGGTGGAGTCCAGAGTCAGCAGACATGAAAATTATTGAGAGCCAGAACTTAGACAGGAAGCAGCTTCAGGAATATTTGTACGGAACAAGTAATACTACTTTGTGAGAGAGTAGATGTGGAGCCATGTGATGATGAAGGTGACCTCTGGGTTCCTGGTTTGTATTCCATTATGGATTTTGATTTTCATTTGAGAAGAAACGGGGTAAAGATCAGATTTAGAGGGAAATACTGTGAAATGAGATTTGTATATGTTAACTGCATGTGAGGCATCCTCAAGGAATTGTCCAGTGGAGGCTTTGGGCAAACTGGACTCGAGAGAGAGAGATTGAGGAGGTACAGGTCTGTACAAGGTGATGCTGAAGGTGAAGATGGGGTAGTTCAAGCAGCAGCCCTCCCCATGGGCCCAGCCCAAGCCCAAGTCCAGGCCCATCGTATTCTGAGAAGAAAACTTCTGTCTCCAGAGATTCCAGTTCTTCTACCTGTTTTGCCTAAATTGTGTAGTGTAGAAAATACTAACTCAGGTTGTACATACTTCGTAAGTTTTATTTGCCCCAAAAGCCAGCTCCTCAAGCACTTTTTCATTTCAGAAGCTTTTAGAGGCTGGTGGAGAACGTATTATCTACAGCGATGCCATTTCTGCCCTCAGAGATCTCCCTGAAGCACTGGGGCTGCACCTTCGCAGGACAGATGTGCAGGAATCCGACATAGTAGCCGTGCTTCTTCAGCCCTTCATCATGGGCATTTACACCAACAATTTGGGAGTGGAAGCAAAGGACAATGTGAAATACATTTTAATGGTTTCGTGTTAAAACTAAGAAGAGTGAAACTCGATATATTAGGCTTCTCCAGAGAAATAGCAGTAGGGTGTGTGTGTGTGTGTGTGTGTGTGTGTGTGTGTGTGTGTAGAGAAAGAGAGAGAGAGGGAGGCTGATAGATTGATTTCAAGGATTTGGCTCATTTGCAGAGGCTGGCAAGTCCTTCAGGGTAGGCCAGCAGACTGAAGATATAGAGAAGAGCTGGCAGTTTAAGACCAGAAACGGGCACCTGGGTGGCTCAGTCAATTAAGCATTCGACCCTGGCTCAGGTCATGATCTCATGGTTTGTGGGTTCAAGCCCCATGTCGGGCTCTGTGCTGACAGCTCAGAGCCTGGAGCCTGCTTCTGATTCTGTGTTTCCCTCTCTCTCTGACCCTTCCCAACTCGTGCTCTGTCTCTATCTCTCAAAAATAAATGAACGTTTAAAAAAAATTTTAAGACCAAAAATAAATAAACATTTAACAAAAATTTTTAAAAAGACCAGATTCTCCTGTTGGGAGAATCTCCTTAAGGAACCTCAATCTTTTCTTAAGGCCTTCAAATGATTAGATGTGGCCCGACCACAGTGTCTAGGGGTGGGGTGCAGTCTGCTTCACTCCTAGTCTCCTGATTTAAATGTTAATAGTATCCCAGAAAATACCTTCACAGAAATACTTAGAATGGTCTTTGACTAAGTAACTGGGAACCATGGTTGAGCCAAGTTGACACAAAATTTACCATCACACCTAGTAAGCTGCCCTTGCCTGTGCCTTTAGCCTGCTGCGGGAAAGCTGTGGAATACTGCAGATCTATAAAGGACAGCCTCTGTGGGAGGTTCCGACTTTAGCATGATCATCCAGAGCTTAAATGTAGAGTGCCCAAAACATTCAGCGTTTTGAGATCCTTAAAGAACCAGAGGCCTTTTGTTACTTATCCCAGTTTAGGAGCTTTGCTGTTGCTTCAGAGGTGTTTTAAGCACCAAATTCCCTGTTCTGTTTTGCAGTTTGCATTGCCTTTCTAAAGGAAAGCACATACACGCATGCACAGAAATGAGCTGTTCAGGTGTTTTTCCATTTTACAGATAAGAAAACTGAGACTGGTAACATTAGGTTCCATGCCACATTGGTAGCCATTAAGTGGCTGGGTTGAACCTAGGTCCATTTCACTTAAAATTGAATGTTTCCCTCCCCTTCTCCCCCCCAAAAAAAACTTATTTCTAAGGGAGAAGAAAAGTGGGCACAGAGAACATGAATGACTGTGAGAATGAGTATTTGCAGAACTCTTACCTGAATTCACAATAGAAGGGAAAAACAATTGTATCAGATTATACGCCTTGCTCGGTCCCTCTGGGGTTGTGGGTATTTCAATTTAGAATAATTTAGGTTTGCAGTTCATTTCTTTCTAATTCTGCATTTTTGGTGCCTATATTTATGGGTGAATAAGGTTGAAACTTTAAAGAAACCACCTCCTTCACTCTCTGGATCATCCTGCCCACTGCCCCATAGCATCGGATTGTATTTTCACAGTCCTCGAGTCCGCCAGGTTTGGGTCTAGTGCTATGCCTCCTTCCAGTTTGTTTGGTTAGTTAGCTAATGTGTTTTGCATTCAACCAAGGAAGTTGAAAATACTGCCTCTGAGAGCCAGCTAGGGCAGAAGTGCTGTCCAACTTAAGAGTGGCAGACTGGCTGAGTTCTCTGGGTGATGATTGAGCCACCCACTAATTTTAGGCTGGGAAAGCTTGGAGCACAGATTGAGTTTTCAATAGAAAATAACATCCTGCTAAGAAATTCTAGAACCCTTGGAAATATCTTCTGGCTCTCTAGCACTTGGCCATTTTGAAGGTTCATGTCCCTACTCATTCTCATGTTAAGTGTGGTAAAGACTTTAGTTTTGAAAATGTAACTTTCTACCTTAGATCATCTGGATCTCAAAGGTTATAAAAGCGAAGTTGTCTTTCTTTCCTATGACTAACGTAGATGGGAAGCAGTGAGCCTCTGGCAACAGTCTGACCCATAAGTGGATAAGCTGAGTCGTAGCACACAGGCCTACAAAATTGTCCTGAGTTACCCCTCTCAAGCTTGTAAACCAGATACTGAGATGTCGTACAAAATGTGTATTAATTGGCCATACTTACCTTCCTATCGTAAATTTCCAGAAATTTTCCTTGTGTACATCATTTACCGTGGTTTGTGTGGATGGAGTTTAAGTTTATAGCCAAAGCTCCTTTTGGTCTTGCATAACAAATTACATATGGCTTTGTTAGTTTCATTTTGGCACCTTTTTGAACTTTTTGGAGCTAAAAAACAGGCCACTAAAAATGTTTTCCAGGCATTCATTTCCCAAAGACAATACCAAAATATAAAAATGTTTGCCTTGAATACAGAGTCAGTTTCTAATATGTCATAGATTTGAACTTCTCCCTAGATTGTCTTATTGGATTTTCATAACAAGTCTGTGTAGTAGGTGGAGGAGCTGGTGTCATTACTGCTTTATAAAGGAAGTAGAATCGGGGGAACAGTCTTCCCATAAAGACCCCCTGGATGGTATATTTTTAGCAGTTGCCATTTTTAGTCACCTGCTTTGTGTCAGGGCACTGATTACCAGCTGGCTGTGTTGCATACATCCGCTAATACTATTTAATCCTCATAACTACCTGTGAAGTCGCTGGTAGGGTTTTCACTTTATAGATAAAGAAGGTAAGTTTCAAGGAACTTAACCAGGGCCTTGCTGCTGGTTAGTGGAACTCCTGTAGAAAAAGTCCACACTTTTTCTAGTCTTCAGGCTTCACCTCATTACAGTGTTCAGATTGATGTCGTTAAGTTCGTGACCAAGTATGACCCATATTTGATTTTCAGTTCATCAGAGCATCAGAGCCAATGCAAATTTGATTTGTTGAATCCTATGGTTGCTATATGCTAACTTTAATAATGAAGTGCAGTAAATCCCTGTGTGTGTATTTATTATGGCAATGAAGATGTTTCACCTAAGAAGAAAGTATAACATGAGGAGATTAAGATATTTATTTAAATTCAAGTATTTTTAGAGCACCAGTATTTGCCAGGTGATGTGATTGGTGCTTTCGTACATACTTATTTAATTTGATTTTTATAACATTCTAGCAGGCCTCAACTGCTTACTTACAGATGAGAAAACTGAGCCTCAAAAAGAATACAGTACTTAGGGAAGAGTACACAGCCTGTAAGTAGAGCAGGATACGCACCGAGATCTTTTACCTTCCTGTCCGTTACTGTTTCTCCAGTGTTGAGGCTCACTGCTTGTAACATGCTCTATTGCTACTGTGGTCACTGCTATCCCTCAACCCACCACCAGCCCAACCCAGTCCTTGCCATTTGCATACCCTCACTTGTGAATTTCAGATAATTTAGGCAGCAACCCAGAGAGCATTTCCTGAATTGTAACTAGGTTTGTCTATGGGAAATCATGCGTCTAAAGAAGGTACGGTATTATGCAGTCATTAGCATCTTGTTTAGGAACCTCTGTTTTTCAGAATTAATTTCACAGAAAGCAATGGAGTTATCTATCAAGCATTTCGGAGAAATAAAGACAAGAGATGGATACATGTAGTTCAAATCAGGACAACTCATTACATCTGCAGTGGGTATTTAAGGAGTCCTGAGGTAATTGAACATGGTAATTGTGTTGCTGTGTCTGAAGGGTTTCACTGACACTTGTTTTGTTTGTGTTTTGCCTGAGCCCATAATTGCAGAAATATTCTCCCATGGTGATTAGTTCCCAATTTAAAATAGACTGTTTCATTAAAGGTAACTCCATAATGAGACCGATGAGGACCCAAGCTGTGTGCTTTAATGATAGTAATTCCCTCTCTGCTTGCAGCTTGACCATGTGCCCACAGAAGATGTGAGTCAAAGCCTTCATCTTAAGTCCTGCTTGAATAGCAAGAAAAGAGGAGGTCGAATTACATTGCCTCTAAGGTCCCTTCCAGCTTTAGCATTCTGTGATTCTTTGGAATATTCACCAAATGGAAGTTCAAAAATTGATTCTGCTTTCACACTGAGAGGGAAGAATGCCCACAATTGAATAAAAGATTAGAGGCTGTGGAGAGGAAATAGTTGTCTTGAGTGAGTTCTTTTATTGGAAATCAGCCTTGTACTACTGGACAGGAAATTAAGTTCTTGCCTGGGTCATTAATCATTGTGCCAATTGGAAAATTGGCAGTGGGGGGAGGTGGCTATATTTGAGGAGGGAGGAAGGAGTGGGCGAAAAGGGCGTTCCTGAAAGCTCTGCAGTGTGAGTGGGCATTGGTGGCAAACATAAGGTGCTGTCAGCCACCTTCTCCTGTTGCAATTGTCTCCAGTATCTCTGTACTTCTCCTGCCAGTTCCCACATATCTCCTATCCAAACCTGTTCCCACCTCTACCGAGAGGAGGGAAATAGAATTACAGGATTGTCACTGAGAAAGGACAGAGACGTGAGAGTCTAGTAGGAATCATATTCCCCCAGTTAGCTCAAGGGAGATGTTCTAAGGAGGAAGACAAGATTAGGATATCCTTAGTTTTTGTCAAAGGTAACATCGATGATAGACCAGAACGCCAGTCAAAAATACCAGTAATAGATTATGCCCTGTCAGGACAGCCTGAGCCCTTTCAAACAACTCCATGTTTACCATTTTCCTACCTCCTTTGTCTCCCTCTTCCCAAGTGGAACCTCAATGGGGGAAACTGTCCTTTGCCTCATGAAGTTAGAGCTTCCCTCTGCCTATGTTAATCAGGCTGGAAAAATATCAAGACCATTCTTGCTTTCTCTTTTCCATTCTCCCGCCAGAATGGGACTGCTCTGGTGTAATTGCAATTTTCCATTTATTTCTCCTTTAAGGTGAGAAGTTTTGGTAAATAAAAACTTGGCAGCAGATTTTATTTCCACCGAAATAACCTCTCAGGGTGACATCTCAGGGTGTCTTCTGTCTCAAAGCTGTTCCCAGTGGAGTCTAAATATACCACCGGACTTTCTCATCACTCATCAGAGCTGCCTCGGAAATTTGCACCCCCTGGGGTCTGATTGACTAAGCCGTCTATAAAGCTTTCTCTTCTCTTATAGATTTTTCTGATGGGAAAGTGGCTAAATTAGATTGGGAATTGAAGTATTTGGCTTGGTTACAGTCTGTGTGGGTTTTTGCTCTTTCTCCCTCTCTCCAGACACCTGCTTCTTTCTAACTGTAATTTCACTATGTTCTTAACTGCTCAGTGCACAATATGGTCCTTAGCCTCCCTGATGAATCCTGCCTTGAATCATCCTCCTGAGCACCACAGGGACTTGGCCTGTGTGGTTATGGCTTCATGCTCATGTGGCATGGAAATAGACTTCACTCTTCTGTCTGCAAATCACACAACAGCCTGCAGAGAGATCGAAGTCTTCTTCCTAAACCAGTCACCACTGTTCCTCATGCACCCCCCCCCCATTATTTACACCAATGATGAGCACCTAGAGGTAATTTCTAAAATTAAAAAAAAAAATCAACACCAGGTCAATCACTACCAGCCAGGAAGAGTATTTGGAGCAGCTAATGATGCAGAGGATGAGATCTAATGCCATGAGCCAGCTGCCTCTTCACAGGAAATCACATAGGCTTGCAGTATTGGGGGCTCTTTTGAATGAAAAAGAGTAGGCTAGGTTTCCACTTTAATGGAGTTTGAATACATAGACTGAGAAGTAAGGTAAGTTACTCAAGAACTCTTGAAGTTCTGACGTAAAGAATGGATCACAGCCATTCTCTAGGGGCCTTGGTCTTCTCAGTCGGTACTTCCCCCATTGAACCCTGATTCCTGAAGTCACAGTGACTTCCATTTGTTGGAACCATGGTCTTTCCCATTTCTGCTCCTTGACTGTCTGCATCAGCAGGCAGTAGTGGGAGCTGTCCTCGAAACTCTTCTTTCTCTACTTCCTGATGGCCCACTTCCCTCCATCTTCTCAGTCCCTTCTTTGTCTTTTTGGCTCACCCCTACTTATGTTGGCCTTAAGGCTCTGGGACTGTCTTCTCTCTCCTCATCTCTGCAGAAAACCTAACTCTAGAAACTTCCGCTGGTACCTCCTGTAGGTTTGCCTTCTTGACTTCTCCCGCTGCCAAGTTCAGCTGTCTCCTGAATGCACTTCTACATTCTTATGTAGAAGAAAATTTTGTTTACCCCCTAAACCAGATCCTTCTCCTGCTGTGTCTGTTTTTGTCATTGCCATTTCAGTCCATGCCCTACACCATGTTGGTGACTCATCCTCTCTTTTATTCCAGTATTCTCAGACAAGGACCCAAACAGCCTTCTAGGGAACAGGTACAAGGGGAATGCATTAAGAGCTTAGACTTGGTACTTTCCATGTGTGAAGCACTGAGTGTCAACTATTGCACTCAGCTCCACTAGGCTCATTCCACTTATTCCTCACAACTTTCTGTCAGGTGGCCCATAGAGAGAACTGTGCTCTATTCAGAGATGGGAACCGCTGTCACTCTTTCCCCTCCTCTTCCCCAGGACTGATGCAGACTTCAGAATGGAGGAATGAATGGATTAACCATCTAGGTTGCATAATGGGGGGCAACTCTCTTGGGGATTTTTTTTAAGTTTAATATTATTTATTTTGAAAGAAAGAGTGCACACATTCAAGCAGGGGAGGGGCAGAGAAAATCCTAAGCGGGTTCCACACTGTCAGCACAGAGCCTGATGCAGGATTCGATTTCACAAATCTTGAGCTCATGACCTGAGCCGAGATCAAGAGTCAGACGCAATTGACTGAGCCACCCAGGGGCCTTGGGGATTTTATGACCGGGGACTCAAGTACCTTCCTTCCCTCCCTCTTTTCTGCTCCCTTTTTGGAGTGGTAAGACTTGGTTCTGGTGTGCCTTCCCTGCATTGTGCACCTTTGTCTCTGCCCAAGGTGGAGTGAAAACTACAAGGCTTCGCATAGACTTTGGCACCGAGTTCTAAAGGAGAACCATAGAGGGAGCCAGGAAGAAGAGTTTGTTGTGCTCTGATCAGCTTGCGTTTGAGGTCCTGCATGCGTACTCATTCATTCAATATGTATTTACTGTGCAAAGCTGTGCAGGGTTACATGCCAGAAATATCACCCCAGTTCCCACATATGATTGGGAGAAATACACTTTATACAACTCCTTTTATGAATTTTTTAATCAGAGGGGCTCCTGGGTGGCTTGGTCAGTTGGGCATCTGACTTCAGCTCAGGTCATGATTTCATGGTTCGTGGGTTCGAGCCCTATGTCGGGCACTATGCTGACAGCTCAGAGACTGGAGGCTGCTTCGGATTCTGTGTCTCTCTCTTCTCTCTGCCCCTTCACTGCTAATGCTCTGTCTCTGTCTCAAAAATGATAAATAAACATGAAAAAATATATAATTATTTAATTAGAGTTGTGATAAGTGCTGCAAGAGCATTGCCGGCGAGCTGAAGCCCTCACTGGTGGGGCTCTTAGCAGTCCCGTCCCCCAGCTTCACATCTGAGGGTAGCAGCTGGACAAGGTGGGTACCCAGTGGGCAGGAGAGCTGTCCAGGGCAAGGGTTTGTTCGTGTCAGTCCTCTGCTCACAACATTTCAGTAGATTGAGTTCACCCACCTACCTTCCTGCCTGTCACTGAGCCCATCAGGCTGTCCCACTGCTTGTCATTTCCTCCCACGGCTCTACCTGCATTCAGGTACTCTCATCACCTGTATTTTTACCTCCCTACTGCCACTTCCACATTCTCTAATAGTCCACAGCCCAGCCCACCTTCAGGGTGTCCCTCGGGTCCCAGCTTCTCCTCTGTCCCAACAGTGCCATTGTGATCTGTCTCCTCTCCTGGTTTGCGCCAGTTCTCATATGAGCTGTTTCAGAATTCTCAGGGTGGGCACCAGCAGTAGCAGCATCACCTGGAAAGTCCTTAGAAACTTGAGTCTGAATCCCTACTGAATTCAAGAGGGGGTGGGGCCCTGCACTCTGTTTCATCAAGCCCTGCAGGTGATTGGGATGCATACCCATTGGAGAACCAGTAGTTTACATGACTCCTTTAGAATTTAATGATGTGTTGCTTTATTTTCTTATTTCATATGTTAATATTTTGCTTCCACAATGAGATTTATATAAATCCATGATTTTGCCCACATTTGTATTTTTACACAGTGTTATACGCAACAGTTGAATATACATTTGGATGCATCCCTGAAAGCTGTTGCCATCGATTTTCACTTCCACAGGACTAGTCATCTCTCATTTTGATTAGGAATCAAAATGATTGCATGGTAAATGCAAAGCAGTGTTAAATTCTTCACTCTGAAACCAGTTGAGAAGCTCCTCTTGGTATAGAGAACAGTATAAAAAGGGTTAACTCCAAAACCATTCTTTGTCCGTTTTTAAATGTGAGGAAGAAATGTTCTTGAGATCATTTGATTTTTGCTACCCCCAAATGAATGCTTGGCCTATTAAAAAAAACTCAAAATTTTCTCTTCCTTCTTCCTACCTTTTACCCTCCTTCACTCATTTTTCTTCCCTTTCTGATGTATTAAATAAACGTTTAAAATACTAGCGATAAGAGTTTCCTCTTTAGAAATAAATGTGTGGGAGAAGATTTTATTTTATTCTGTTTCATCCTGGTAGTGCATTACCCTCCCACCTTCCCATATGCAGTTATTTAAATGTCCTTATAGTGCCTCTTAACTTTGGATGTGTTCTCCCAACAGTGCAATGGTTTGTGTGCAAATATTTTAAACTTACATAAATTGTACTGTTTTAAATCTCACATTTCTTTTTTTTCATATTGTACTGTTTTTCATATTGTACTGTTGATACACTGCTGGTTTTTTGTTGTTTTTAATTTTAGAAAGAGAGAGAGCACGAGTTGGGTGGGGAGAGGGGCAGAGAGAGAGGGGGAGAGAGAGAACCCCAGGTAAGCTCCTCCACGCTTAGCGAAGAGCCTGACGCTGGGCTCAATCCCACGAACGATGAGATCATGACCTGAGCCAAAATCAAGAGTCGGATGCTTAACCAACTGAGTCACCCAGGCTCCCCAAGATACACGTTGTTTTTAAAATCCATTCTTATTGTATATTTGTGCGGTTTCTCAAGGGTGGACAGCCAGAATCATGCATAGTGAGCATCCTCGTGCATTCCCCTTATGGCCTTGAGTGATCATTTCTTTGGGATACAGACACAGGAATGGAACTGCTGCTGAGTCTCAGAAATAGGTAGAGTTAATTTGACTAATTGATGCCAGATCACTCTCCAGAGTGGCTGCCCCAGCCTCACTCCCACCACCGTCCACTAGGAGACCCCCATCAGGAACTTACAGTTTTGCAGTTTAATAGCTGTGAAGTGATAGCTTGATTTGCATTTACTTGACTATATAGCTTCTTTTCACATGCTTGCTAGTCTTTAGGCTACCTCCCTAGTGAATTGCCTGTTCATGTTATTGGTCCATGCTTGTGCTTTTTCTTTTTTCTTTTCTTTTCTTTTCTTTTCTTTTCTTTTCTTTAATTTTCTTTTCTTTTTTTTTTTTTTTTTTTGGTAATTTGCAGGATTTCATTGAATAGTTCAGATATCATCTCTTTTCAGTTTTAGGCTTTGCAAACATCATGTGTTCTATCACCTGTCAGACAAATTTCCCCATAATATCTTTCTTTGAATGGAAATCCTTAATTTTAATGTAATTATTGTTGTCCTTCCTTACCCAGATATAGTGTCAGGGAAGGATTCCTTTTTAGTTTTTCTCTATATAGCGATCCAGTTTTACCAACACCAAAGACTAAATAGTCTTTTCCTGTCTTTGCTCTATAATGTAAAAATTTTTTCCATTTCTCTAACCCTCTCTAACTTCATTCATTCCAAACATATGTTTGTGTAAGTTGAAATAACTCAGAAGGTGAGAGGAAAAAGCTGCCACTCTACGGCTAGTAAGAATAACATTCATGAAAACAATGTTGACACACTCTATCCCAGCCTTGGGAAGTTTCAGCTGGACCCTAAGTGGAAATACAGTGTAATTACTGAATGAAACCTTTAATTTGTTGACATTGTCTGTTTTACCTACCAGATGTCAACCATATCAGCCAACATAAGTTAAGATCCCATTTCACTGTATCTTTCAGTGATTCGGTTTATCAACTATCCCATTATTTTGGATCTATGAATTAGTTGCAGGGCATGCCAAAAAACATGCTACCCTAAATCAGTCACATCTTAAAAATTGGATAGACATTGGAAAATTCAAACTTACATATAAATGAAAGAGGAACAAACCCACAGATTTCTAAGTGTTTTTCTGCCCAGTCATTTCTGAGTACCTGAAATGTCTTTAGTACTTGGCCCACTGTCATGAACAGAGTAGAAAGTAAATAAATATGCTTTGAACGATTAGGTTATTTTGACTAATAGTTAAAATAAGGAGGAAAAATAATTTGGCCCTTGAGTTCTATTATTGAATCTTGTTGGTAATAAAACAATATCAGTCATCTTACTATTAACCACACGTATACTGCTTTTTGAGAGCATTGTAAATACATGGTCTCATCCAGTCTTTGCAATAATCCCATGAAATAGGTATTATCATCCCAGTTTGATAGGTGAGGAAACTGAAGCCCAGAGAGATGTCCTTTTCCCAAAGTCACAGATTTCCTCTGGGACAGGGCTGAGATTCAAACCAGGTCTGTCCGCTCCTGGGCTGGGCTCTCGTCCATGACTCATACTGCCTACCATTAATGCAAATTAAGCCTAATATTTGGCTAAATGAACATGTGGTTATATTTACGCAAAAATATGTCACTAGCACACTGTGCATTCATACCAAGCACACCAGTTCAGACATGGAATGTCCATCACACTATATGTTGTATAGTCAGTTTGTAAACAAAACCCATAAACCTTCTTTGCCACACCTTAGCTGGTCCAGTTTCAGGTATTATAGGACCTGCTTGTTTTACTGATACCTGTTTTCTTCATTATGAGCTATCATCACCTCGGTACAGTGAATTGTCTGCATATACTCCTGTTTGCAAAGCTAAATATGTACTGCCTTTTGATCACTGTTCCTATGGACAAAGTATTAGTGAAGACAGGGATAAGCCCCTGTATCAACACATCAAGATGGATACATCTATTGATTTTCTGATGATTACATGTATCTTATTTAACTGATAAATTATCAGCCATAATTTCCATTCAGCATCTATGTAGATTCTTAAAATTTTTTTAATGTTTTATTTTATTTTTGAGACAGAGAGAGACAGAGCATGAGCGGGGAGGGGTAGAGAGAGAGGGAGACACAGAATCTGAAGCAGGCTCCAGGCTCTGAGCTGTCAGCACAGAGCCTGACGCGGGGCTCGAACCCACGAACATGAGATCATGACCTGAGCCAAAGACGGAGGCTTAACCGACTGAGCCACCCAGGCGCCCCAGCATCTATGTAGATTCTTAATGGCATCAATTCTTGTAGCAGCTGGCTGGCTCAGTTGGTTGAGCATCCAACTCTTGATCTCAGGGTCATGAGTTCAAGCCCCATGTTGGGCTCTGCATTGGACATGGAGCCTACTTAAAATTTTAAAAATTTTAAAAGAAATGTTATAAATTCTTACAGCTGCCTCCTAATGTCCCTGCCACTTTAAATGTTTGGGTTTTTACTTTTAAAGAAATAAAATTTTAAAACCAGAAAATGAAAGTCGATCTCCTTAGTACAGTTTCAGAAATCATAGTTGCTGACTCAGCCCTTATTGGTGGTTGATGTTTTCTTTTTTTAATTTTCCCCAGTGATTCAGGTTTATTCACAGGCTGCTCTTCCATTAGAAACAAGAATATTTTTGTTTGAAATATGTCTCCTTGTCCTGACAAAGTCACTGCTCCCGGAGTGCTTTTTCTCTCCAGCCTTGTTTATCCCATCGGACGTTCCTGCCAGAAGCAGCCTGTTTACATAACTGCCCTTGTTGGACGGAATATTTTACGGAGCGCAGTCCTACACTTGCACCACAGCCTGTTTAACATGGAATAGGGACAAAACCTGAAAGGCACCAGAGAATGCTCAGTAAGCTAGATCTGTGAGGAATAAAAGTGGAGGCATTTGGATGAAAAGGAAGTATTGGAAGAAGATTGGTGAGCAGGAGCAGGGGCGTTCTGTCAACAAAGACTAAAGAAAACAAAAGAAGAGAGAATTGGCCCTGACACCAAGGGGTGGAGGGGAAACCATTCGCTGGAAGTGCAGGACACAGGTATGCATCACTGTTGGAAAGCATGCTCGTTCCTTGAGCACTTCAACAAAAAGGGAGCCCCCGGTCTCAGAGCGACAGCATGACTATTGCTTGTTCATTTTTTAATTAAGAAGATTTGGCAAGAATGAGGGTGTCTCTGTCTTGTGGGACCTTTTTGTTTTGCTTGAGTTTCCATCCTTTACTGTAGTGTTGACTGATTCCTAGTAAGCATAGGACTCCATCCGAGGTAGTGGTCACAAATATATTAGAGTAATTATATATTAAGCACGAGGCATTTTAATTGGAATTGCTCTTCATTGAGCAGAGGGTTAAGGAGGGAGCTTGTCATAGAAAAGGTGGCATTTGTCATCCCCGGCTCTCTGTCTTTCCCAGAGCAGGAGTCGCTTACCAGGCAGCAGCGCACCACCCCAAATCCCCATCTTCTGCATTTCTCTGTCCTCTCATCTTCCTGTCTTCCTGATGACCAGTTGCGCCACTTCTTTAACTATATTCAGTTTAGAATATTTTTTTTGGAAGAAACTGGTTTTCCACTTTATTCTTTTTTTTAATGTTTATTTTTGAGAGAGAGAGAGAGTGGGAGAACGGTAGAGAGCGGGGCAGAGGATCCCAAGCAGGCTCTGCACTGGTGGCACAGAACCCAATGCGAGGCTCGATCTCACAAACCATGAAATCATATCTGAGCTGACGTTGGACACTTAACTGACTGAGCCACCCAGGCGCCCTTGAATACTTTTTAATGGCTCATCTCTGGAGGAGTTTTCTCAGGAGCTAATACTTTTCACCTAAACAGAAAGCATTCAAAATAGTAGCATGATTACATTTCTTTTCACTCATGACAAGGATATCTTTGTCACATCGATGTTCATTGAGGCCTTATCATGTGCTGCTTATTGTGTTAAGCCCTTGATATATATGTTTTATCCCAATTACTGATATTGGTTTTATTGCCCTTGAATTGTAGAACCAGGAGACAGATGGAGGTGTAAAAGGTTATGATGTAATCAAGGTTGCACTGTAGAAAGGAAAGCCAGGATTTCAAATCCGGAAGTTCACGCATGAACTGCTGTGCGAAGGAAAATGTGGAGGCAGAAGGGTCACCAATCAGGAGTTGCGACCCACGTGCTGAGCCTGGAGAAAAAAATGTGCCTGGCTTTGGGGGTGTTCTACCTCAACTCTGCTCTTACAGCACATGCAAGACTTTCAGGAGTTCCCTTGCTTTTTTTAAATTTTAAATACTGAATTTTTTAGAGCAAGTGTAAGTCCACAGCAAAATTGAGAAGAAGTTACAAAGATTTCCCGCCTACCTCATGCCCCCACACAGCGTAGCCTGCCATGATGACCAGCGTCCCCCACCAGAGTGGTTCCATGGTTGCAGCTGATGAGCCTGCACTGACACATCATAATCACCCAAAGTCTGTAGCCAGCTTTAGGGTTCGCTCTCGGTATTTTACCTTCCATGTATCCACCATTATAGTATCATGCAGAGTGATTATTTTCACTGCCCTAGAAATCCTCTGTGCTCTACCTTTTTATCCTTCCCTCTCCACTGATCCCTGGAAACCACTGATCTTTTTCCTGGCTCCATAGCTTTGCCTTTGCCAAGATGTCCTATAGTTGGAATCATACAACATGTAATCTTTTCAGATTAGCTTCTTTCACTTACGTAATGTGTGCTTCAGTTTCCTTCCTTGCCTTTTGTAGCTAAAGAATTTAGTGAAAACGTATCCCTGACCTTTACAACAATGAAATTTAGGATCCAGACGATATGTTTTGATTTTGTGTCTTTGCTGGCTTTCCCATACCCGAGTCCGTGCACTCGGCCAAGGTGGATGTCCAAATTCCGACTGCCCTCCCCACTCTGCTGTGATAACGCTGAGTATGCTCTCCATCATACTCTTAAGAAACCATTTATGCCTCCGTACATGGAGTTTTAATTACTTCAGTTTGGACCGAAAGGTTAAAAACTAAATCCCTTATAATCAAGGCACTTTTTTTCCTAATGAAAACCACAGCTTGAACAGCTGCTTGTATTATTGTCTCTCCTCTGTGGTCCCACTGGTGTGTGGGAGTTTACTGTTAGGCTGTGGAAAAGGGAGCAAATAAGAAGCCAAGAATGGGGTCATGTTTCAATAGAGAAATAATGGTGGAATGTTAAAATCCTTGAGTGTTTCCCCCCCACACACACTTTGGACATGCAGTTTGGCTCTCTTTTTCTTTTTTAAATACTTCCATAAGGCATGGGAAAGAAGCATATATCATAAGAACTATAGTCTTGAAAACTTCGAGACCTCCGCTTTGATTCTATACAGTGTGCTTGATTTTCACCTGTAAGTATAAAGTTATGGCATAGCTTTAAAGTCTAGCTGTGTTATGTATGTCCACATTTTGCCCGTCTGTGTTGGTGTGCTCTTCCTTTCCCTTGTCTGGGTTGAAATTGTGCTTATCTGTGTATAATGTGTTTTTCTTGCATTGAATTCTGTGCCTCATTTCTTCTTAAAATCTGTTTCCCGATCTCCTTTTCTCCTCATTTCTCTTCCCTACCTCCCATTTTCTGTTTGCCTTTCTTTTTTTATTCTTTGCTTTTTGAACTACATGATTTTAAATTAAAGCCTGGGTGCCTGGCTGGCTCAGTTGATAGGGCATGCAACTCTTGATTGCAGGGTTGTGAGTTCAAGCCCTCCATTGGGCATATGGCACACTATATTAAAGCTTTATTTTGCTATTGTTAATTTCTTATGTAGATAATTTTATATCTCTCCAAAAGCATCCTACCTCAAAGTTACTTTTTACTTACTAGAACCTTGATTTTTCTTTTAAAATTATTTTAAGTTTATGTATTTTGAGAGAGAGAAAGAGAGAGCTAGCAGGGGAGGGCAGAGAGAGAGGGAGAGAGGCTCCGCACCGTAAGCATGGATCCTGATGCAGGGCTTGAACTCAAGAATCATGAGATCGTGGCCTGAGCCACTCAGATGCCCAAACCTTGATTTTTTTTTTAACAAAGGCTTTTGATCCTTAATAGATGCAGCTGTTCATACTGGTGACGAGTACAATGCCAGAGATTAAAAAGAGTGTCTGGGTTCTGATTCCACAGAACGGGGTAAATGATCAGTGACACAGTTTGCATGCTTTGGTCACCCTAAGTTATACTTAGAAGACTTGCTTTATTATTTAACCAATTGCCAGGGTCATTTGGGGGTTAAACAAAACAATCTGAATAGCCCTCCAAACTCTATCAAAGAAGAATTCATTGCATATGTAAATAGTAAATGATCCTTCTTCCTGCTAACTTTAGGATATTTTTTTCAGTAACACACAAGGCATAGCCAGCTCCTTACCTTGTTGACTCATCCTAAAGAGGGAGGTAGTGCTAGTTTGGGGAAGCAGCAAAATAAAGGTGGGCTTAGGGTAAGAACACATGAGTTCCCATCCTGGATTTGCTATTGACTTGCTGTGACCAAGGCATAGTGCTTAATCTCTGCTAGCTTCAGTTTCCGCAGAGGTCAAGTCTCCAGTAATCTCCACCCCTGCCCCATGGATTGTTGAATGAGATTGTGTGTGTGTGTGTGTGAGAAAGAGACAGACAGACAGACAGACAGACAGAGACAGAGAGAGACTGGCTGGGAAGAGGTGTCCTGAGATGGCTCAGGTCCAGAGGTTCAGACCCCTCTTTCTTTTCTGTTTTGTCTTTCCACATCATGTTGACTCTCTTAAGAAGCTGGTCATTTGGTGTGTGATTGTCTCTTCTCATCTTTGCCAGTGCTGACATTGAACATATTCTGGCATTCAGAGGCAGGCAGGACCTACCATCCTTTATTACCTTTTCAGATTGAACATATTTGTCAGGGCAGGGGTAGGAATTCGGGATATGTCCTGACAGAAAGCTGTCAACAGGCCTTACATGAGCTTGCTCATGACTCTTACACGAAAGGCTGTAAACAGAGGCCTCTCTCAGTAAAGGTCATCAAGGAGAAATAAAGCATTCCGAGAGCCTAGACTTCCCACCTAAATTTCTTGCACATTTCCTGACCAATATTCACATACTTACATACAGCATCATCTAGATCAGTGACATTATAACCCCTTGTTCAAACCAAAGCCATGCCCTCCTCTCAGAAATGTAGTCTCTGCATTAGAGGAGATTTTTATTTGAGCCAACCATTAAAAATCATTAAAAACTGGACGTGTTTACATAAAAATCCAGATTTTCTGCCTCTGGAAATCAGCAGGTACTAGAGCTATCAGATTTCCATCTCCACCTTTTTATCAATTTACCAATTTACAAGACTTTCCTGGTCATGTAAGTACTTGATTTTGAGACTCCCCCCTCACATACACACACACACACACACACACACACACACACACACACACAAATATATATATATATATTTTTTTTTTTCTCCTGCTTCTAAACATCTACTCTTCAAAGCAAGCATTCATTAAGTTTGTAGGGTGGACTCAAACTGTGCTGTCAGAGAAGCAGAAGACATGATTTCTGCTCTCAAGACACTTGTGGTCAACTAAGAAAACAATACAAAAAAGGTGAAATGGGTGGGGAATAATTAAACATTAAACTCTGGTAATAAATACAAATGAAGATCAGCATGGGCTGAGATCAGGGCAAACTTCCTGGATGTTTCCCTGGGTTTGAACTGATGCTTAAATTCATTCCCTCATTCATCCATCCATCATTTGTTAAGTACCTACTATGTGTCTTGCACTGGGTTTGACTGATGCTTAAATTCATTCCCTCATTCATCCATCCATCATTTGTTAAGTACCTACTATGTGTCTTGCACAGTATTGGGCACTAGGAATAAAATGGTGATTGACACATCCCTTGCTTTCTTTAGAGAGTTTACTGTTAGTGTACAAACATAGACATGTAAGTAAATAATGACAATAAAATATCTCACATGCTTGGATAAAAATATATGGGCAGATAATGAGATCACTAAAGAGTGTAGTCAATTATATACCTGAGATAAGATTTTTTTCAAGAGTGGGTGGTGAGTGAATTGATTCTGGATAAATAGAGAAGCCAAAACCAGGGAAGAGAAGAGACATAGTTCACTATGGGTAGATCTAGTTGGGTTTTAGCATGTTGAGAGGAAAGCAAGGGCCAGATCTTGGAGGGCCTTGTGTATTCATTAAGAAGTGAAACTTAGAGTAAATAGAAAACCACCAAAGTCAGAGGACAGAGGGGCACACATCCCAATCCATTCTCTGCTGCCTCCACCCCAGAGGAGGACCTATAGGGTTAAATCACCAGACTTTCCTGCTCTTTGATTTCCAGATAAGTTCAGCCAGTGGACAGATAGCCCCAGCAGGAGATGGGCAGGAAGAGAGTGAGGTCAAGTCTTTAATTCTCTGGCTTCCTCCCTTAAAGAATCAGCAGGAAACCGCTGCGTCTCCCCTTCTCAAGGTGACCTTATTTTCATCACTTTCTCCTTCCAGTAACTAGTCCCTTCCCTTGTCCCTACATGCCTGTGGTGGTACTTCTCTGACATATTCCCAGGTTATTACTGTGCTCCCCCTGCAGCCCACCCACACCCTTAGCAGTAGTCCTATTGTAAATATTTCCTCTGCAAATGATTCTCACTTAAAATATGATTAGATTTTCATTTTAAGCATTAGTGTAAGGAATGGTTTCCTAGAATGGAAGTCAGGGAGCAAAGCAATCAATTAGAAAATTGACAAAAATGAGAGATGATGCAGTTAGAAACTTATGGTAGTAGTGGAAATAGAAAGGAGCCGATTGATACAGGAAGAGGAGTGGAGTTGAACTGACAGCAGTTAGATGTGAGAGATTAAGGAGAGAGAGGAGTTAAGGATGACCACCCAGGATTCTCACTTGGGTGACTGCTTGGTTCAAGAAGTAAAAAGATGAGGGGCGCCTGGGTGGCTCAGTTGGTTAAGCAGCCGACTTCGGCTCAGGTCATAATCTTGCGGCTAATGAGTTCAACCCCTTTGTTGGGCTGACAGCTCAGAGCCTGGAACCTGCTTCAGATTCTGTGTCTCCGTCTCTGTCTGTCCGTCTGTCTCTCTCTCTCTGTCTCTCTCCAAAAGTGAGTATTTTTAAAAATCTTAAGAAGTAAAAAAGATGAGTTCAGTTTTGCATATGTCAATTTTGAGATCTTTGTGGTAGAGCCGTTGAAGATACACACCAGGCATGATGTAGCATGATGTGGAATTCAGGCTAGGTCTGGTTGGAGGGAAGGTTGGTGTGTTGTCAGCCTTTAGGTGGTCGTTGGAGCCAGGATGATAGAGGAGTTCCCCAAGGAGAGCTGAGAGGGTGGGAGAAGAAGTAGAATAAGGGAGGAAGATGGTCGTGCACAGAACTTAGAAGGGCACTGAAAGGATCATAGTTTTGCACAGACTGAGAAAAAAGCATGAACAAAAGCAGAGGGAGAGAATGATATTGATCTCACAGGTGATGGGAGAAATGCTTGCAGAAGCGGAGTGGAGTGAGATTATGGAGGGACTTGAAAACTGAGACAAAGGAGCCTGATTGAGGCTAGAAATTGAAGGGCTATTACACATTTATATATTCTACAAGTGTGTGTTGAACACTTAGTTGAACACTTAGGTTCTTGAGTGAGATGAAATCCATTCAGGTTGTTTTAAGATGAGCAAAGGGATACTACAAGGGCAGAAATGAAAATGACCTTAACACCTGAAGCTCTAATACCAGTATGAAGTGATGAGAATTGAAGCCAGAAGAGTGGCAGTAAGTGCTGAGGGCAGATTGATTGCAAGGGATGAAAGAGCAAGACTTAGAGGAAAATGATAATAGGAGAAGAAATAAAAATGACTCCGAGATTTCCACATTAACTGGTCAGCAGCCATGTTCAAAGCTAAGACCTTTATAGGTTCCATCATGTTTACGATAATGGTGGCCCAGAAAATTTCTGATAATTCTGAAGAAGCAACTGGCCAGTTAGATATACTGAAAAATGTAATTTTCCAGCTTTCAAAACAATAGGGAAACCATTTGCCTGGTATGAAATAGAATGATTTCAGTTTTGAATCCAGGTCTAGTTAAGTTCAAGGATGGAGTTTCAGAATTGAAACTAATGGCCTGACTGCTTTGTGTTGTATAATCTTAGGTAGAGAAGTAAATAGATATACCTACAGATAATTTATGGCGAAACTCATTATTTTTGGCTAATGATTTTTTTTCTGTTCTTTGGCTTTAATCCCTATTCTCTGTGGTTTTATGTTTTGAGCCTTTGGTTAATATTTGTTCTTTACCATCCTTTTCCCCCAATTCTGTTTCTACTCCCACCTCCCCAAAACATCATAATTTTAGGAACTAACTGGAAGCGATGTAGGAATTGGATTTTAGAATAGGAAATGCTGTGTTGTAGTATGTCAAGTTTGTGTTTTTGTTTTTTTTAATTACACACAAGATTAATGGAAATTTCAAAAATTGGTAATATGAGAGAGAACAGAAAATTCACAGAATATGAAATATAAATCACTTAATTATCATAAAAATGAGATGCACCTTTATAATAAAAATGGAATTAAAATTCCAATAATGTACTATTTTTCATTTACCAAATTGGCAATGATGAAAAATTTGGCCATAAAGTTTTCAGAAACGTATAAGGAACCACATTATTGGTAGAACTGTAAGTGAGCACAATCTCTATGAAGGTTAGTTCTTCAGTATCTATCAAAAATAAAAATGCACTTACCTTTTGGCACAGCGATTTGACATTTAGATGTTCTCTCACCAATGTACTTGTATTATGCATGCATTATGCCTTTGGTACGAGGATATTAACTTCATCACTGGCTGCAGAAGATTGAAATAAATCTGAATATCTGTCAATAGGGGACTGGTTCAATTAGTAATGGCATTTGCACATGGTAGAATATTGTGCAACTCTTAAAATGAGACAGATTTTGATGGACTGATGAAGTAACTGTACATAATGCTACCATCTGTTTTGAAAAGAGTGGCATTGTGTGTATAGATAGATTGTGTGAGATACTGTCTCTGGATGGACGTACAAGAGAATGGTAGCCCGGCTTCGGCAAAGTGATCTGAGGATAAGATTGGGAAGAAGACTTACTTTTCACCCTGTGCCTCTACCATGTGTACTATGTGAATTTTTTGACAATTAGGTATATTAAGTAATCTATAAAACTCTTCACTTTAC
The DNA here is from genome assembly GCA_028646485.1 of Cryptoprocta ferox. Lineage (NCBI taxonomy): Eukaryota > Metazoa > Chordata > Mammalia > Carnivora > Eupleridae > Cryptoprocta > Cryptoprocta ferox. The sequence continues at coordinate 48,893,482 of CM053566.1, read as the reverse complement.
TGAAGAAAAGGGAAGCTAAATTATTCTCAAACACCAACAGTTTTGGTGAAGAGTTTAAGTAAATGAGCTTTCATATGTTGTTAGTGGAGGTAAACATTTACATAGAGTTTTTAAAGGGCATTATATTGGTTGGGGCAGTTTAAACTAATAAATTGCATATTTTGGACCTAGCAGTCCAACTTTTTACATTTTAATCCTATGGAAACCCCAGCCTTCATGCCTATGTACAAATAAAAATACAAGGGAATTTGTTCAGTTAAATCTTGAATATAAGTGCAGATTCCTGACCAGGTATATTTGCTTCCTGAAAAATGGCAACTGGTTTATTATTTCTATCACTTGAGAATTGTTCATTCCTTCATATTTGGAAATGGACCATTAGTTTTAAAGTTGAGATATTTGAACCATTTAGATGGTCTTTCATTGGCACAACTGACCTGTTGAAAGCTGTTAATGTTGCTGGCCTGTCTCTGAAAGAGGAAAGAGAAGAAAAGTGAGAAGAATGTATCCTTTCACTCATTCATCCACTGTTTAATAAGCACCTGCTATGTACCATGTGTGGTTCGGTGCTGGTGGTGCCACACTGAATCACATAGACATGGTCATGGCATTTCAACATTCCGGGCTTCCTTTTTCATTGCCATTTCTGCTCATTTTATCTATTCTAAGGTTACTTTGGTGTTCTGATGCCATTTTTGTTGCTTTTGCTTTCTTTTCCGTTTTATCACTTTGCTCCAGTTTATGCAACTTTTTTCTGCTCCCAGAATGAGGGAAATGCCAGTAGACTTGTTCTCTTGACTTACGGTCCCACAGATGGATGCGAGAGAGGCCTCAGCTCTCATTCCATTTCTTTTTATTTACACACATAAAGTTGACCGCTGTGCCGAAGGGGTGGCGAACAGTGAAATGTTAGCTGTAAAAGAAGATTTACCACAGGCCATGCTCATTATCAGCAATGACGGAGACCCGAGAAGCACAAAGCACAGGGAGCCCCATCTTCGCCAATGGCATGGAACCTCTTTCCCGCTGGTCATCGACCGTAACTTCCCAGCCAGTAACAAACATGACAGACCTGACATTGACCACCTCTGACTTTCCCTGTTATTTCTATACATCTCGCATTACTGCTTTCTCTTCTTAGTTTGTTTCCATTGTCATTTCCAACAACTGGCCTTTTCCCTACAGGTAAAGGAGAATGTGTTGTAGTCTAGCTTCTATAGCATCCTCCAGGTGCCTGAAACTTAGATGCCTGCTAGAGGACCTGGGGCCTCTTAGCTATGCTTCATACCTCATCCATTTTGAGGTCAATCACGGTAATCATCTTCAAGGACATACCCACAGAAATGGATATTTTCTGAATGACAGTTCTTTTCGACATATTAATTATGCAGTATAGTTTTAGAAGCGTATCGTGAAGGCAATGCAATTAGTACCTATCTTTGCTTTTTGAATATTATCATAAATTTACTTAAGCTGTAATTGATATGCATGTCAGTGGTGTCGAATTTGCTCCTGCAAGTTTCAGGGTTCTGAGACAGAATGCTTCTCACAATGGTGAGGTTTTGAAATCTCCAAAGCTGTTGAAAAACAATGCAGTATTCCTTCCTCTCCAAGACCCAAGTTTGACAGTAACATCTCAGAACAGATGTTTCGGCAATCCCCGAATGTTTTTTATTTGGTGGCACAAAGACTCTTATTCATGAAATGGTCTGTTAAAAAATTAGTTCCTTCGTGTGGGGGTTGTGGGAATATGTGCTACGTGAATCGATTTCACATTTTGGCAGGGAACTGGCTCTTCACTCTTTAGACTGTCTCCAGGCTGTGACTGTGACAAGCCACAGCAGTCACAGGGAATATAGTAACGCAAGAGCTCAGCATCTTTCCCAGAGTACTTAAAGCTGACTCATCTGCAAGCGTCATATTCTTTTGTAAAAGAATAGAAGCTAAGTAAAAACCCATAGAAAATTGGTCTTGTAAAATACAATGAGAATGTAGCCACTCATGTTCACTGCTCCTTTGGATTATTCTAATACAGTCCACTTCTGCAGCTCACACTTCTTCCTGTTCAACTCCTACTGAAAGGGAGAGCTGCTATTCTGAGATAAACATGGGTCAGCTCGGGGTGTGCACCTGACAAGGCACCTTACAAGAGACCTCAGTGTAACTATTTATGAGTGTTGGAATATGAGGACTGGTTTTTGTCATTCCTTTCTTTTTTAATTTTTTTTAACACTTATTCATTTTTTGAGAGACAGAAAGAGACACAGAGTATGAATGGGGGAGGGGCAGAGAGAGAGGGAGACACAGAGTCTGAAGCAGGCCCCAGGCTCTAAGCTGTCAGCACAGAGCCCGACGTGGGGCTCAAATTCACGAACCGCGAGATCTGAGCCGACCTGAGCCGAAGTCGGACGTTCAACTGACTGAGCCACCCAGGCCCCCCTGGTCGTTGCCATTCTAATGTCCCATCTTCTTACCACTACCCTGATCCATACTTTCTACTCCTTCCAGCTGGACAGCAAACTTCCAGCAAACTGTGTGGCCTGAAGTCCAAATTGGACCTGCTGCCTTTTTTTATAAATTAAATTTGGTCAGAACACAGCTGCTCCAGTTTATGTATTGTATACGGCTCCTTTCGCAATACATCACCAGAGGGGAGTAGTGGCAACTGAGACCATTTAGTGCATGGAACCTAAAATATTTACAGAACAAGTTTGGTAACCCCTCCAGTAAGAAGTCACTAATATACTGTGACTCATTGTTTAAAGCGTTACATTAAGATATTTGGTATATTTAGACTTTGAAGGCATTTATAGGGTGTAAGAAGTGTAAAATAAAAATTTGGTTTTAGATCATTAAACATATGACAGGACAATGTTTAAAATAATAGTATATGTACACAAAGAAACCTATAAACTTGGGATACCTGGCTGGCTCAGTTGGAGGACCCGTGGGTTCAAGTCCTATGTGGGGTATAGAGATTACCTAAATAAATAAAACTTAATAAATAAATAACTCAATAAATTAATTAATAAAATAAACATTTAAACTGAAATCTTTCAGGATAACCTGAAGGAACTATATGGAAAGAAGGAAAGGGAAGTTAACTGTGGGATGGTCAATGAACATTTAAAAGAATGGATGAAAGCAATCTACTGTTCTGATGTACAGTATGTTCAAATGTTAAAACATTTGGTGATATTTTTAGTTTTTTTTTAACTTTTTTTAATGTTTATTTATTTTTGGGAGAGAGAGAGAGAGAGACAGAGCTTGAGCGGGGGAGGAACAGAGAGAGATGAAGACACAGAATCTGAAGCAGGCTCCAGGCTCTGAGCTGTCAGCACAGAGCCCAGTGCAGGGCCTCGAACTCACGAAATGTGAGATCATGACCTGAACTAAAGTTGGACGCTTAACCGACTGAGCCACCCGGGTGCCCCAACATTTGGTCATATTTAGCTGCTATTTTATTTTTATTTTTTCTTTCATCTATGTATGTTAATTGGTCTCAGAACAGTTTCTTATAAGTCCCCCCATGTATGTGCATGTGAGTCTGAGGTCTTTGTGTTCAACAAAGGTGACAAATACAAATGAGACTAGAAGTTGAGAATTTACTCAGCTCGATATTGACACAACAGCCGTACCAATTATGATTATTCATTTGATCTATAAGCCACAATATGTCTGAGGTGGCTAAATAGTATAAGATCATAAACACAATAGAAGAATGACTAAAGAATTGCTTGAATGACAAGCCTCCAAATTGGGAGAGAAGAAAATGGTGTTAAAGGGATAGAGGTTGTTATATCAGGAATCTCAGGCTCTGTTGTATGAACTGGAATATCAGCAATCTTGACAAACAGGGCAAGGAAAACCAAGTGTAAGAGTTCGAAGGCTCAGGGCATCTGGGTGGTTCATTCAGCTGAGCATCTGACTCTTGATTTTGGCTCAGGTCACAATCTCATGGTTTGTGGGTTCGAGCCCCACATAGGGCCCTGTGCTGACAGTGCAGAGCCTGCTTGGGATTCTCTGTCTTCCCCTCTCCCCTCTCTCTGCCCCTACCACACGTGCACGCGCTCCCTCTCTTTTAAAATATAAATAAACTTTTTTTTTTTTTACATTCTAACCCTCTCATTTCATGAGTGAATACATCCTTTCTTGTCACAAGTTACGTTTTTTTTTTTCCCTGCGAGTACTCTGTCACCTGATAAAGGACTTGAACAGTATCTGCAGTCACAGTTGTGTTTTGTTTTGGGAAAGGGGGATGGGGAGGCAGAGGGAAAGGAGGAGAGAGAGAATCTTAAGCAGGCTCCATGCTATGCTCAGCATGGACCCCGTCACGGTGCTTGATCTCACAACCCTGAAATCATGACCTGCGCCGAAATCAAGAGTCAGACGCTTACCTGACTGCGCCACCCTGGCACCCCTGCAATCACAGTTTTAAAGGAAGGCAGAGATGTTCTGGACCCACACCATTGAATATGAGCCACATGGGGCTGCTGAGTGCTTGCAGTGTGGCTGCTGTGACCTGAGGTGTGCCACAGTGTAAAACATATGCAGGATTTTAAAGACTTAATGCAAATAATAATAATTATTATTATGATTATACATTATGGTAAAGAATGCAAAAAAAGAATGTTAAACATCTCATTAATGATTCTTATATTTAGATGTATTGGTATGTAATGAAAATTAATTTCACCTCATTTTACTTTTTTTATGTGGCTACTTGGAAATGCATAATTGCCTATGTGTCTCACGCTGTGTTTCTGTTAGACAGCACTATTCTAAATGTCTCATCTGATACAGAAACGTGAGGAGCAGTGACACAGCCTGGCCTATGAATGCATTTCTTTTTTTTTTTTTTTAACATTTATTTATTTTTGAGAGACAGAGAGAGAGCACAAGTGGGGAAGGGGCAGGGAGAGGATGAGACAGAATCTGAAGCAGGCTCCAGACTCTGAGCTGTCAGCACCGAGCTGGACATGGGGTTCTAACTCACAAACCATGAGATCATGACCTGAGCCGAAGTCGGACGTTTAACTGACCGAGCCACCCAGGTGCCCCTATGAATGCATTTCTGAAGGGACAGAATGGAATTTAGTGGAAGCATGTGTGCTTTCAGATAATCTCTGAGCTCAGAGATTGAACATCAGCAGACCACTTAATGACTGTTTCGTATACATGCAGACCCCCCATGTCCTAGGAAAATTTTTCTAAAATATTGATCATAAATTTAAAATAAATTATTTCATATCCATAGAAAGATGAGATCATTAGTAGACTTTCATAAACTATACCTGATTTAATGATAGTTTGGATTTTGTTAGGTTACTAATCTACAATTCCTTATTCCTCTAATGAATTATTAGAGATATTGGAAATGTTGGCAGAAATTGGTGTCTGTGTCAGATGGTTCTGGACATTCTAAGTGGACCTATAAATTTGGATTCTCACTGAAAACTACTTTTGTGCCCCAGTATATTACTCAAAGATTGTCTAGTCCATCCTGGAAAATAATTTAAAATGCTTATTAAGGGGTGCCTGCGTGGCTCAGTCGGTTAAGCATCCGACTTCAGCTCAGGTCATGATCTCGCTGTTTGTGGGTTCAAGCCCCACGTTGGGCTCTGTGCTGACAGCTAGCTCAGAGCCTGGAGTCTGTCTTTGGATTCTGTGTCTCCCTCTCTCTCTGACCCTCCCCTGCTCATGCTGTCTGTCTGTCTGTCTGTCTCTCTCTCTCTCTCTCTCTCTCAAAAAATAAATAATAAAAAAAATTTTAAAAATAAAATGCTTATTAATCTCTACTTTGGTTGGATTGGTCCCTGAAAAGTATTACTTGAGGTTCCATACACAACTCAGATAATTTTTAAGTAGACTAATAACATACCATTTCTTTCTCTGATGAGTGAAAACATTCAGCTAATGTTCACAAATACAAGCCTTATATATAATCATGCAGAGTGCACATTTTATGTAGAACTTTGAAAACCTGCAGTTACTAATGTGTTACTTCATTGTTTGCTGGTCCTGGGACTAATCTTCTGTCTTTTGTTCAGTGAACATTTATTAAGCACCTAATGCCTGCAAGGGACTGTGCTTTCCTGAGTTTAGACATGTTGAGTTTGGTGCTATTAGATTTGCAAGTATAAATATCCAATAGACCCTTAGATATGTATCTTTAGAAGTTAAAAGAAATTTAGACTATAACAAATATGTTTATTATATATTTATACAGACTTTGACACAAAAATTCAAATACTTCACTGATCTCCAAAGAAACACACATTATAGGCAAGAGATGCTTTTTAATGTCTACTGAATTACCTAACTTAAAGAATACTCACTGCAGGGCGCCTGGGTGGCTCAGTCATTTAAGCATCTGGCTCTTGGTTTTGGCTCAGGTCATGATCTTGTGGTGTGTGGGTTCGAGCCCCGCATCTGGCTTTATGCTGGCAGCGCCTGAGCCTACTTTGAATTCTTTCTCTCCCTCTCTTTCTCTCTCTGCTTCTCCCCCACTTGTGTGTACTCTCTCTCTCTCTCTAAAACACACTTTTAAAAAGTTGAGTGTGTGTGTGTGTGTGTGTGTGTGTGTAATATATATATATATATAAAGAATACTCACTGTTGGTAAGATTGTGGTCCAGCTGGGATGTCCATGGAAGAAATATAAATTGGCTGCTGATAGAAATATAAATTGGTTTAGATATTTTGGAAAGCCAGATAGCCGGGTATTTTAAACACAAAGAATTGTGTGATGCCCTTTGATTTAATAATCCTGCTCTGGAAAATGTATCCCACAAAAGTAAGCCAAAAAGAGAATAGAATATCTCTGTGCATCTGGAGAACAGGAAAGTGGCCCAAGGGTTACTAACTGGTTACTTGTGCTAAGTACGTAAAATCATCTCCGTCAACTCTCACTGCAGCTGTCTGAAGTGCCCCCACTTTACGGGTGAGGAAACAACGCTCTGATGGATTGGTAATTTGTCAGTACTCCAAAACTCATAAGGGGCAGAGTTTGCACTTAAGTCAGCCCTAGCCTAACTCGGACTAAGAACAGAAAAATAGTTAAATCCATTATGAAATGCTGTGCAAACATTATAAATGTAGTCGTGTCAGGGAATGTAAGAAAATATAGGAAGGAACGGAGATGACACTGGAGATACTTCAATAATTAAGAATTTGTACGAGAAGGGGTGCCTGGGTAGCTCAGTTGGTTAAGCGTCTGACTCTTGATTTTGGCTCAGGTCATGATCTCATAATCATGAGATCAAGCCCCACATCAGGCTCTATGCTGAGTGTGGAGCTTGCTTAAGATTCTCGCTCTCTTAAAAAAAAAAATTGGTGTGGTGGCAGAATTTGTTTA